>BMAO01029740.1:0-99815 GCA_019973975.1 Trichonephila clavata | reverse complement strand
GCTATAACTAACGACAGGCTTACAATACAGCCCATTGCCATGATGAATTTCGTGGGCCTCGATCTGACTACGTCAGACGAGTGGCATTAGCAACAACAATTAAAGTTTTTAATTACTGGGCAACTGAAAATAATATATTGTTCCGAATAGTGCTGCATTTACAGACACTACAAAATCGTTTCTTACACTGAGGGCGGCGACACCTTAGGGAAGCGCGATATCCCTACGTGGGTGAAAGGGAGCATAGTGAAAATTTGAAAAGAAAATATTTAACACAAGTATTAATTCACTGAAAGGATGCAAAACAAAATACATTCTGGCATAAAACTTTATTACACATTTATACTGATATATTATAAATTCATAAGTACTACACAATGTTTTTGATAATTAATTTATCAATGCTAAATTAAAAATAAGTTTAATAGTTACTTTCGAGTGACTTCCATGAGCTTGTCATTTACAAACTTTAGTACTTATCTTGATAATGTGTATGGTTTGTAATTAAAGCCTTATTGTAACTTTAGCGCCAAAGTATATTTTTATTACACTTGATACATTTTTACAGCAGGAGAAGAGATGCGATGAAAATTATAATTGAAAATTGGGTAGTAAATATTAGAAGTTTGAGAAAAACTACACTACAAGGAATAACAGAATATAATGTACCAAAAACCCCATAGATATAAAAAGTATATTCCCGAGAAAGAATACATTTATTATTTATAACCTGAGTGAAGTATCACACACGCCAACGGGAAAGCTCCTACAAAAATAATTTATATCCCCGAACTGGATTGTGACAGAGGAAATCACCCGAAAAAACCTGTGTGTATTAGAAAGTTGTTACTTCAGAGTCGAGGTGCTTCTTAAATATGTAGCACACAATCGGAAGCTAAAACGGAAATACCTCCATATATATTTACTTTGAGAGAGTAAATACTTTTCTGTGGGTTTTCAAATTTGAAGCGTTTTCTTTATTGTGGTTTCGGTGACCTAACTAAACTGTGGGGGATACTTGTAGTTTTCTCTGACCAGGAACTTGATTTATGCTGCGTCATAACTTTAGTAATGGTTCTCCGAGAGCAATTTTAGTGACAAAGTCATTAGCATTGGGAATATTTCACTACTTAACGATTGACTGAAATTAGAGATAAAAAAGGGGGAGAAGACAATTCAATAATCGAAAAAATAGAAATTACTTTGAATTCAGGAAATAATTAAAAATAATGATATCAATATTTCGCTTAACTGCAATGAAATTTGTAAACAATTTCAAGAACGTTATAAGTTTGTTGCGGAAATCTATTTTCTTCTTGCATATACAGTCTTTATTAAGACGTGATTCCGATACAAGATCAACATTTGTGGAAGTTGACTTGTCAATACTTTATAAGTATTTCATACACATACTTTCCTGAAATAATTTTATATAAATCTTTTATTGAACATAAAGGCATTTTCTTTGTTTTTAGTATTTACACCTGAAGAAATATTTTTTACAGCTGTGAAAAAATGACATTTATATTGAGTGATTTCTATCTAGGTTCACTTTAAATAGCAATTATTAACAAAATGTTCTTCAACGTGGAAAGAGAGAAAATAGTTGCCTAAGAAGACATATCGGAAAAAAAATATTATTTACATTCAAGTTCTTTGTTCTTTTGATGCAATGTTATTAAAAATAAGCCTTATTTTCTACAAAATTAGATATGATTTTTCGCCGTATAAATTGAAGTTGTGTTGATTTGCCTCAAGTTAATCTTTAAGCTTAACATTCTTAGCGTATAACTTGAAAATGGACTATTAGGACTATTTTTCACAGGTTTCAAAGGAGTTGTTATCAAGAACATCTCCACCAATGACTATTTTAGTTATACCACAATGATTACGACAATGAATATTGAAAAATATCACAACATTATACATAAAAGATATATGACGAGTTCAATCTGTGATCCTTCAATTCATTATCTTATGAAAGTTGTTCTTTAACAGTGGTTTCAGATTAAAACCGTCTTCCCTAGAAATTTGATTTTATGCTAATGTAATGCTATTTGAACTCTCACAAAAAGGGGATGTTTTAAATTTAATAGTGAATCGTGAGTAGTTAGTCTTCGTCCATAAGTTATAATTCAATCTAGAACTGCTGTTCGGAAAGTGGGAGTAATTGAGAAGCTAATTGGAAGAAGACTGTAGCAGTTTAGGAAAAAGCTGACAAATGATTTACAATGGGACGAAGAGATAAGTGTACATTTGATAAGCTTATAGGCTTAGGTTAGAAAACTAGTTAGTACTGCTTTAACGGTTTTTAAATTTGAACTAAATCATAAATTGAAAAAAATGTCATTAATAAAACGTAATTATTTTTATTACAATGTCTGCTTCTTTAATGATCCAAATGCACCTGAAACCTCCGGGATGCAAAGTATATAATTACAGATAATTCCCCTAGCTAATTTAATAAATAGCACAATCCTAATACAGATTTTAATGCTAGAAAGATATTAAATTCGTCATGATGTGTCCAGTTAATATATTTCACTTTTATAAGATGGATGATCTTTAAAGTTAATCAAATTGTGCTAACTCATGATGTAAAATTATATTTTATCTGTAAAGCTCCTGCAAGATATTGAAGATTTTCGAATTAACATCGGGCAGTGTCCTTACAAACTCTGATAAATATTGAACTTGTTTAACTTTACATTTTAATTAACATGACTGTCAGTAGCAGCATACGAAATTGACAAATTGTCCAGGACTTCATTCAAATTTTCAAATTTTAAGTCCCCCTAGAATTTTCTCTGAAATAACCGAAAGCTAAAGGTATTGAATTAAATGTTCTACAAATCTTTACTGAACTTACGTATATGAATCCAATTAATTCTTAGCCCGAATACATACAAAAAGGATATCGGTTTGTGATATACGAACTTTTAGATGAAAGTGTATATAAAAGCTAACACGAGGAAATTTATCGGAAAATATCCTTTTCAAGAAAGGGGTTGCTCAAAAAGTACAATATCTCTCTTTGGACTAAAATTCTCTGGGTTCCCAATAATTATTTAAGAACTTTTCAGAAGGACTTAGAAAATAAGGTGAATGGCTCTTATTTTAATCGATGTGTTCGATTGAAAACAAAAGCCCGAGGCAGATGAGTAGATAGAAAAGAAGATGAATTTTCATTCATAGATTATCTCTAAGTTGGTAATTTGTTAAATGAGCAGCATAAAAGCTGAGTAATATTTTAATCATGCGAAGTTATATGTGTTGGCTAAGAAAATAACTTTATGAAAGACGACTTTATTTTCATTGCTAATAACGCGCCAAACTGTTACTAACTCTAAATAACGTGTTTCATGATAAAAGTAATGAATGATAAAAATAAAAGATCACCTTGAATATATTTTTTTAACATAAAAATAAAATAGAAGCAAAAAAAATAATAATACTGAGTTGTTTAAAAAGCATTTTCTGGGGGAGATGAAAGCTGATATTCTTAGAGTGGTTATATATTGTAATTACTTACAGACTCCATTTTGGTAAAACACTTAGTGATCTCTCTCAGTCAGTATGATAAATCCACTCTCATTAAATTTATGTACTCTGTTGGCAAAAGACTAATCAGGATACTTTTCCATTCTCATTTTAAGTAGTTTTTTTTTCCTGCTAGAACATTCGTAATGGTTCTTATTCACGCCATTTTACTAATCCTCATGAGGGCAAATACTTCTCTAATTGTTGATTGATTTTTAAAACACCTTCCGTAGAGAGAACTTGATTTTATGCTCTCTCTCTCTCATTTGAGTTTGAATTTAAAAACTTGAGCAAAATGAGTGTTAGAGTTAGTCGTTAGTTTGCTATTAAAGTGAGATTAGCGAAACGATTGTTGGAAGCCTTTAGTGCTCTAGAAAAGAAGCCTTAGATTGAAATTTCTATTTGAACGATGCGAAACATAACGACTGCACTTACATTGGATAACACGCTGCTAAATCCATTATTACTTGCCTTGTCTTCCTCAGTGTATATGCCTTTTTTTATAGTAAAATGATAGAACGAAATAGGCTTAGCTATTTTTATAGCAATGTATGTTCATTCGGTGTTTCAAACTTCACCAACAATTGCAGGGGTGCGACAGGGGCACCCAAAGTCTCCCACCCCCTTGGTTAGCAGTTGCATCAAAAATTCAAGTTCTCCCTGAGATGATTTTTTACGGGTTAAGAAATGTATCCTTACTACAATTGACGATAACTTTACTACTATAAGATAGGTGCAGGCCAAATTTGTAGGTCAAGGTGTATCTCAAGGATCATCTCACAGGTAGAGCTAGAGTTTCGTCTGAAATAATTAGTAATACTTTTGTTCAGCGACTGATTTTACCCAAATAAAGTTCGCGTTAGCGAAGAGTTTTCCTGTGGATACGAATAGTTTGAAGCAGGTTTTATGTTTCTAAGAAATTAGAGATTAGTTGATTTCAGAGTTTGTGTTTCGTATGTAAGAATTGCACAAATTGTTAAATTTTGAAATGACGATGGAGAGGTCGATAGACTGGACAAATAAACAACAGATTCTATATGAAAAAATAGCTTTGTTTCGATATTAAAACATTAATTAATGCAAAACCTATTACTACTGAAATTTCTTTTCTGTTCAGTCATATCTAAATCTTATCAATAATCAAACCTACTGATGACTGAAGAAATTAGGTACTATGCTATTCACCAGTATAAATTTAAAATAAAATAGACGAAGGTCATTTTTAAGAGGATCGTTTTGCATATTCTAAGAGATATAATAATTATTGATTTATTTGAAAGGATGTGGAAAAACATATCTTATTGTATAGAATTTTCCTTCAAAAAATTTACTTCTCTCAAGAACATATTAATCTCGCATGAACCTCCAAGCAGTCAGATTCGTTTGGTATCCCTTCAACATATTATAATTTAAATCATTTAAGCCTAGAATGTTACCCATTCGTCCAGTGGACTACTCCTATAAAAAATAACATTTTACTCTCCCCCCCCCCCAAAAGCAGGAAATGTAACGTACTACTCAGTATCTCCATATGACCTTGGCTACTACAAATAAGGATATTTATTTTTCTCAAAATATTTTCGCATTTAGTATTTTTAGAACAATGTTAGTCTGAGAGACGAATGGGTAGCGATAATGTTGGAATTGAGAAGCTGTCTTAGCTTTTTTACTGTGTTGTCGGGACGATGTCAACACGGAAAATTCCACCTGAACTCTTATAATTGCGGTCTCGAAGTTTAGGAACTTCTATGTATTGTTTTGACCAAGCTATATAAAATTCTTTTATCGTATAAAACAAAACAAAACACATGTGTTATTCTTCTTTTTACATTCCAAGAAAAACTGAATATAAATGAAGAAAGTGGAAAACTGGTAATAATTGAATTTTACAATGCAACAAAATGAGCCTTAGACACATTAGATCGGATGTATAACAATATGCCGTGCAGTAGAAAAACACGGCAATGGCCTCTTGGCGTATTTTGTGGCATGATAAATATCTATTTAAATGCACTTGTTATATATGTGCATAATATGGCTCGTAAATCTGAAAAAGCATTATCTAGAAGAAAGTTTGCGATAAAGCTGTGAAGATATCTGTGCGCAATGGATGTAAAAACGTCTGAATATAACAACTTTGCCCCGATCGACAACAGCAATTATTTTTTAACCTATGAAATTGGAGCAGAACATTGAACCAGTTGAACAATCGGAAACTAAAAAAAAAATTTGTGCTTTTTGCCCAAGTAAGTTGCGTAGAACGGCAAGCAAATGTTGTTTATTCTGTTATAGAGCGTCTTGTTTATATGCTTAAGGATTGCTTGAAAAAAGTAATAAATTTTGCTTTCTTGTTTATTTGAAGATTGGATACCATGAAACTATCTGCAGGTAGTATAATTTTTATGTTATTAACTTTTAAATTATGTTTTAAGCATGCCAAAACGCAGGTCTTCTGGGAGACGAATGGGTACCCCATTCCCGTAAGTTTTTCAAAGGGTAGCATTCTAAGGTTAAGATAATATTGAGAAAGAATGCATATATATTATATTACCTCTCAATTTTAGATTTGTGGCAAGCACACTATTGTCTTATTTTATTTCATTGTATATATATATGTGTGTGTGTGTGTATGTATGTATAGAAACAAATTTTTCGAGATTCTTTTTTTTAAAAGATTTTAGGCCTCTTAAACTTTGCGTATAATAAGACTTGAATCCATACCATCCAATTCTCTGATTTAAAAAGTGTCTTAACCCTTCAATAAGACCCTTCATTAAAACGGCATTAAAATTTATATTAACAATTTTCTAAACATATTTAGTATAGAAATACTACCATAATATTTCATGTTTTTAAAGAAAGGTATATGATAGAAATATCATTGGATATTACATGTTACCTGCTTTGAAAAAATAATAGCAATGTTTCATTCGAATCAATTTAAAGAGGGCAGTGGGATCACTCTTACGAACAAAATGAAACGATTTAAACAAACTAGAAAATAACTCATTGAACAAGAAACGTTTAGTTTAATATATGTGAATGATTGCAGAGTAAATAGTGGCAACGCGTCTATTCCTCTGCCTATCTGTTGAAGGTAATAACTAAAAGTAAGCGTAGGCGATATGTTTTGAAGAACAGGAAAGATGAAGATCTGTGAGGAAAGACTATACAGCATTAGATGGAAATAGAAATAAACTACTATTAATTACAGCTTATGGCACCAAGTGCACCATTTGTAGGGCGACTACACTTTTTAGCAACACACTGATTGCTTCAGTCGGTTCAGTATGTACAGCCAGCGGTATTCGAGTTAATTTTAACAATTCATTTAATTATAAAATCATTTGTGCATAATAGGCATATGATGTCAAATGTTATACATCTGGCAACGTATGTTTTGAGAAGAATTCTGTAAAAGAGTGGAATAACTGCTTTAATTTTTATAGTTACATCCATCTGGCTCCTTCATATTGAGGTTTATTATATGAAAAATAACAAGCCTAAAGTGGTTATAACAGAATAGCAATTGAGATGATTGCTCGTCAAAATCTTCACGGAAAGCATATTAATCAAATTTTTATTTGATTTAAATCAAATTTTAAAAAATACAAATACAAATCTATTTTGTTGGCAAGACTAATGAAAAACTGAAACACACTAGAATTAAACATTTTAATAAGAAACCAATGCATTCGAAAAGGGGAATGCATAAATTTATTCAATTACTTCTTAGTATCTTAATGCACTTGATAGTCATTTAGAAAGTTAATCTTTTCATCAAAATTTTTAGATACACTATTGATTTACAGAGAGGTGTCATTAAGTACAGTACGCTACAAATTTCAAATATACCGAAAAAAAATGTCTTTTTTTTTTTTGCATTTTCTTGTGGCTCATATCACTGAGAAGCTTGCCAAATTTCAGATCAAAAAACGAATTAGTTTTTAAAATATTTGAAGTTTTCCAAGATAATGTTTGGTTTCGATTTCATTTTAAAGCTTTTTTATCACTCTTATATAGATTTAATTAAAAATATTTTTAAGCGCAATCATCTCTTTC
Organism: Trichonephila clavata; assembly: GCA_019973975.1. Lineage (NCBI taxonomy): Eukaryota > Metazoa > Arthropoda > Arachnida > Araneae > Nephilidae > Trichonephila > Trichonephila clavata. The sequence continues at coordinate 92,213 of BMAO01029740.1, read as the reverse complement.
AGTGTGAAATGGTTATTAATATCAATTTTCATTACAAAAATCATTTCTGTTTGATAATGTTCTGAATTTTTCGAGTTCTCATAGTTAATTAATCAAAAACTATTTTTGTAGTTAAAAAATGCATTATGTAACTTAAAAAAAGCTTTTTAGTTTATTTTTTCCTGCTGAGAAAATACCACGGCCAAAATTTTCTCAGGTTGCTATGAGAAACAATACTTGGAAGAGATGGAATACTACTGAAAATGATATAATAATCTGAATAATATATAATAATCTTATATATAATAATCTGAATAATATATAATAATCTTCTATAGAATAATCTGAATAATATACAATAATCTTCCGACATAAAATGATACAAAAATCTTCTGATATATTCAAAAAACCAGGCCTTCACTTATACTGTAATAAGACTCGAATAGAAGTATTCCGACTACAAGCATTGCAGATAAAACTGATTATTGCCATGATGTTCCAAACTACATTAGAGAAAACGTAGTGTAGTATTATATTATGGTATTTGGTTTCTTTTTAAGCGACTTTAAAGCTTGCTAAACTTCCCAATTTAAAAAAAAATCTAAAAAAAAAAATTACATTTATGTACAAACCTCGTTATTTTTAGCTTAAGTTAGTACCATTATTATGCTGTACATAAATGCTTTGTGTTTCAAAACTTTTGTGAAAATATTTTTTCAAGATTAGGCTGAATAATTAGTCGTCGTAACAAATACTACCAATATTATGCAAAAATATATTTCTAATTATAAAAAAAAGTTTTTATTCGTAATTAACTAAATGTTTTGATGCATAACACAAGTTGGAAAATAACATCTTAGAACGTTAGACCTTTACAGGCATTATAGGTTTTTGTTGTATGCCTTTACAAATTTTAAATGCGTTTTTCTAAGACTTCTAATTTTGAAGATGTGGGTGTTTTCTAATCACTAAGGCTTTCCTTTTCAAGGTTGTGTCTTGATATTTTTTGTAGATATACCCAAATGCACGTTATATAAATGTTAGTATAGATTTAGATCTGATATCTTTGGTTATTTTTTAAAAAAATCCTAAAGTTAATATTTCAAAAATTTTCCTCTTTTTTTTTTTCAGGTTTAGCTAGAGAAATAATTATTAAAAATCAACAAGGAAACAGATTCTCAAGCCCATATTAACATGTGTTCGCAATATTCTACGACACATAAATCATTTAAAACGACTAAAAATATTAAAATATGGGTATTTTATAAAAAATTCAAAAAGCTTCAAAAATTCTTAATTTTTTAAAATTTTAAAATAATGGCTGGTCAAACTGACTTTTTGCTTTCATAATCAACTTAATAATATAATCTGTATATAAAACAAATTATTTTTACTATTACTGTCTCCGAATAGTTTTTTGAAAGAGTGTATGCGTTAAATTAAAAGTATTTATAACATAATTCAAAAGAATGCATATTTTTAAAACAAAAAAAAATCATATTTCCTTTTTACTTCAGCTGAATGAATCTTATTACATATAAAAAATCATTATATTACATTTACTCAAATGAAGATCATTACAAGTAACGATTTACATTTTATTTACTTCATTTGTAAGAAAAAGCAAATGTCACGCAAGAGTCTCAAGCACTTTGACATCAAATAAAAAATTTATTTTTTTGATGCAGCATTTTTTTTTGTTGCAAATAATGAAAAAAAAAAGACAACTTTTAGAGTATCATTAAATGGGATTCATTGTCAAGATTAAAATAGATGAAATGAAGAGCAGTGGGTAAAAAGTTTTCCATATAGTCCAAAAATGAATATAATTTTTAAGATGATTCCGATTTTCTTATAAACTTCATTATTATTTAAAAATGACATTACATTATAATTCATTTAATTTCAATTTCATAGAAGTTTAAATATTTATGCATATTTTTCGTATAAGCAATTTTTGTTATATTTACTTGAACTAAATAATCTCAGATACATGACTATAACTTTTAATACTTGGAGAATTAGCATTTTAATCATTGAAGGACAAATTGTTGACTTCACCACCTTATAGTTTAACTTGCTTCAACACTTTTAACAAACAATAACTTATTATACAACCATTTTGCAGTCAAACCATATCTTTCCTCTTCCACACACAATTCTACTCTATCTTCCTCATACCTAACACACATCACTTGTCCACTTCCCCAATTCGCTTGGGTAAAAAAGCAACCTAACCAACAAGTAAAATAATGCAATCTATTCCAAATAGATGAGTAATACTAAGAACAAGAATTTAAGGCTAGAAAATACCTACTAGGAAACCCTAATTAAAAAAATCAAGTTATAATAAAAATAAAAACAGCTCAACACTCCCCCATTCTGTTATTAAGTATATCTCATATTTTAACTTAATGTTTGACTAATATAAAGTTCGTTCTGTTATCCAAATCAGAAGCTTCTTTGAATGTAAAAGAAAGAAAGAAAAATCTATTTTATAAGTTGTTTGCCAATAATATTATTGTATCCATATTTATTTTATACAATAAAAATCGCATGTCTGCTATTCATAATTAGATTTTTTATCATAATTCTTGTATGACATAAAATATTACACTCATATCCTTAAATTAAGAATAATTAATCGAAAAAATGGAAATCGAATGTTATAGTAAAATTTGCACCTTTAGAATTGTCACTTAAATTTTCACGAACAACATGCAACTTACAGGGAGCCACCAGAGGAGACTGATAGTGCGCGTCACAATGACGAGAGCACAAGAGAGGTTTTTATAGGAATCGTGACAAAGAATTGAAATTGCCCACAAGCACTCTGTAAGCCGCTCAGAGCAACAAACGATTAGTTGTGATGCACAGAACGTATGTGGATGATTTTTACATTATGAAATTATCTGTAGTTTGGAATGTGGTCGTACTCAGATGGAAGTATCGTTAAGAGCTTGGTATTGCCCAAAGTGTCATCTCTAGGCTTTGGAAACTATTCCAAAATGATGGAAATGTCAGTAGATGATACAATGCAAGCTGCCTCCGAGCTACAATGCCGAATGATGAGCGTTATTTAGCAGAAATTGCCAAACAATGCAAATGAAGCACCTGTCCCCTCAGCTACCGGTACGATAGTTTCAAGACAAACCGTGTACATTCTGAAACAACATGTACGTTTCTTTACAGTTGCCAGGAGAACAGAATTTGTGCATATAGATGACAACACCCGTCCACACCAAACAAGCATCATAAGCGGACGCTTTCAATCTGAGGATATTTCTTAAATAGAATGGTCAGCATTCCCACCTGACTGGAATCCGATAGAGCATGTGTGATACACGCTTGACCGACAAGTTTAAGTCCATTATACACCTAATACTTGTGCACTAGAATTTTGGAGCGCATTGTTTATTGAGTGGAGTAATCCAGGGCTTCTCAAAATTTCAATATTTGCAACCCAATATTCATTCATATTTTCATCATCCCCCACCATATAGTAACACTCCAATGAATTCAATCATACTATACTTTGATGATAAAGCTACAATCCAACTTTAACCTCTAAGTAACACCAGAGTATATAAACGTGTCACACAGCTAAAGCGTTAATTGCCCGGATACACACACACACATATATATATATATATATATATATATATTCTTTTGTCAGAAGTACATTCTTTTCTGGCCACTGCTACCCATTAAACTATTCCTAAGGTTTGGAATGTAATAAAAGGATATTGACAGAGAGTTTTTAAGAAAAATTTACTTTTTCAGAGGATTTCCTTATTTATTACTTTTTTACCCTCCAAACACCACATACGCTCGCTTACTTGTTAAACGGAGGCACTGGGGAGCAAATCGCGTAATTTTTAATCGGCATTTAAGGGATTAATTATTAACCGAAAAATTATAAGGAAAAGTGTTAATTTCTGTTTTTAATTTTATTTGTTACAAGCCCATGAATTCACTGGTAATTATTAAACTTTTTTTTACATTAGCATTGTTAAATTAATTATAAAATACATTGTGCAGTACTTAAACATTAATAAATGTATTATATTTGTTTAAATGTGTATTTTATTTTTTATTATGTCACAATGTATGTTGTTTACTCTCAGTAAATTTATAACTTACTTAAATAATTTTTGTTTTCGACTTTTCAATATGCTACCACTTCCCTCGTAAAGTTTCCACGCCCCCCTAGGGTGGCAAGACCCGCACTTTGAGAAACGCTGGAATAATCTTCCCCAATATTACCTCTCTCGCTAATTTGATACTCAGTATTCCTAGGTGTTTTACGAAGTGTATTTCATCGCATGGGATTCATACAATGTATTCGTTTTTGTAAAGGAATATTTCTGTTATAATTGCTCTAGGAAACAAACATTGCAGTTTTTATAAGTGGTATCATACATACACCATCCTTTTTGTTCTTTATTTTTTTGTTTTATAAATAGGCTTTATGTATAAATCAAATTTGTTTTGTTTCTGACCCTTTATTTGCCAGAGCTGGTATTATCCATTATTTATGGGCATGCCTGTATTTACATTCTTGAATTGGAAGACTGGTAAATTTCTTCTTACCAAAACGAATTTAAAAAGTACAAAAAATGAACATATTACATTTAAAGACAAGATTTAATACCTAAAGCAATATACTAAGGAATAGGAATTTCAAATAGTGAAATTTTAAAACAAGTGTTATATTTAATTGAAGTAAAATATGATCAACCAGTGCTTCTCAAAGTTTCAATGTTTGCGACCCAATTTTCAATCATAATTTTCATCTCATACCCCCAATACAGTAACAATGCATTTAAAGCAATAAAAATGTACTTTGAAAAAAAAAAGCTACAATACGACTTTAATTATAAGCCAAGATTAGTATTAAATTTTGCATCTGACAAGATCATGGAGTAGCTAGTAATTAGTAAACATGTTATTGACTTAAGTATTGATGAATTAATTATCGAATGCGTTTTGTAGTACAGCTACATTTATTAGTACATCACAGTATAATAAAGTATTTTTTTTTTTATTATGCCAGAAAGTTTTTGTTTTGATTTCTTTCAGTAAATTGTTTTTTAATATTTTTTTTTATTTTATACTTTTGGATATGCTTGATCGTTCCACGTAACCCCCCACCCTAGGAGGGCATCCTCTACGGTTTTAAAAACGCTGGGATACACAAACATTTAAAATTGTGTTGATAGAAATTTAGCCATGAAAAAATAAAGAATTCCGCTTCACATAATGGAGAAAATAATTTAATATTATATATATACTATTTTGATATAATCATACACTCATGTCCATAAATTAAGGATAATGAAGTTGAGGCAAAGAAAGAGACAGAAGCAAAACAAATTTGATTTATTTGTTAAGTCTATTTATTAAACAAAAGGTAAAGAGCAAAAAAGATGCTATATATTTAACATAATTAATAAAAATTGCGATTTTTACTCCCTTTAGCAAATTTTAAAAAAGATACTATTTACAAAAAACAGTACAACATGGTTAGTATGATGGTTAATACGGAGTATGTCTCCCGGACGATGCAATACAGGCCTTACAACGCCTACGCATGCTGAGTATCAAATTATCAATCTGATCTTGGGGATCTTACACCACTCATCAAGCAATGCCCTCCGAAGTTTCGGTAGACAGGTGGGAGGGGGTTGACGGGCTGCAATTCGATGGCCAAGCATATCCCACGCATGCTCTATTGGATTCAAGTCCGGTGAGTATGCTGGCCAATCCATACGGGTGATATCCTCCGATTGAAGGCATTCGTCTACAATATTTGCACGGTGAGGACGGGCGTTGTCATCCATAAACAGAAATTCAGCACCCATGGCGCCCCGAAACAAACGTACATGTTGTTCCAGAGTGACATCCCGATAGATGTGGCCTGTCATAGTTACACTCTGAACATGCAGGTCAGTTCTGGAATCAAAAATAATTCCTCCCCAAACGAGCCATCCTGCACCACCGTAACCGTAACGGTGTCGTTCAATGGTGTTTTCCATATGAAAGTCCTGCGAGAATCAGATTGAAAACTAAACCTGGACTCGTCGGAAAACATCACACAAGACCACTCTTGCGGTGTCCACAATGCACGCTCTCTACTACAGGTTAATCGCAGGCGACAGTGAGTTGCGGTAAGGGGAACACATCTGACAGGCCTACGACCATATAGACCAATGTGCCCTAACCGTCTGTACACGGTATGCCTTGAAACTGTCGTACCGGTAGCTGAAGAGAGCTGACGAGATAGGTCTGATGCTGTGCTCCGTCTGTTTCTTTTGGCAGTAACTGCCAAATACCGGTCCTCATTCGGCATTGTAACTCGGGGGCGACCTGTGCTGTAACATCTACTCACATTACTATCATCTTGGAATCGTTGCCAAAGCCTGGAGATGACACTCTGGGCGATTCCAAGTTCCTCGGATACTTGCAGCTGGGTACGTCCACATTCCAGTCGTCCGATAGTTCTACCACGTAAAAATCATCCAAATGCTTCCTTTGCGCCATAACTATGCGGTTATTGCACTGAACGGCTTTTAAAGTGCTTGTGAACAATTTTACTTCTTTGCCACCATTCCTTATATACTCCTCTCTTACACTCTTGTCATTGTGACGTACTATATCCGCGCCAACTTCTTCTTTACTGTAATGTGCATATTCTTCTTCAAGATGTGTGATAATTCTACAGGTGAAATTTTTATTTTAGAGTTCAATTTCTTTGTGATTCTGAATTATCCTTAATTTATGGACATGAGTGTACATATATTCATATAGTATACTATTGTTGATTCACATATTAGCTACTTCATAATTTTCAGTAATAAAGTGGCATTGAAGGGGAAATATCACTAATTAAAACAGAATTATATTTTTCAAAACATCGATTTTATCTTCTTTTTACAAATTTTTGCTCTCCCTTAGAATATGAATTCTTACGACCAAAGAGGAAAAAAAAATAAACTCCATTTCTGCTTTGCCTATAAATAATTTATTGCTCACTGTTAATTTTTAATGCCATCGAATATAAGCTGTAACTGAGAAACAGCAGCTTTATTAATACTTAGTTTTTAAGGAAATAGCAGGCAAAAATTACAAGTAATTTCCTAGAATAAAAAGTGCATTATTTAATTAACTAAAACGAGTTAAGAGAGTAAATAGGAAAGTATTATTTCTTCATTTACTCTAATTCTATTGAAAGAAAATTTCTTGCGACGTTAGAAGAAGTATTTTTGCTTAATTTCCTATGTACAGTTCTTAATCATAAAGTTAAATAAAGTTAATTTTTAATATTTAGAATTGTCATGACACGATTTTATTATCCATAAAATTTGTAAATTAATCTTTAAGTTAAATATGAAATGAGGATTTCACTCAGCTCATACTATACCATCTAGATCAAAACTAAAGGTGTAATGTAAGTTAGTCTTGCTCAGCAAAAAAATATATATTATTTTTCAGAGAAAAAAAGAAAGAAATGAATAAAAAAAGTTCTTAAATTCAGTAAATTCAAATGAGCATTTTGGTAAATGCTGCTACCATTATGTAAACTGTAATTGTTCCTTTTATTAATTTGATTGCTTAACTTTGTACGCGCGCACGAATAGCTTTTACTATAACACACCTACTTCTTTTCTCTAAATTTTACTTTAAATTTAATTGCTTAGTAATAATTATAAATATAAAGATATTAAGTGCAACTGCAAATTTTTTATTGCGTTCAAGATGTTATGGATTTTTGTTTTATCTCATATATTTTATTTCGAATCAAAATAAATATACTTTAGATTGTTCTTATATATAATTTCCATTGAACTAAATGTATGCATCAAATAGCTTATGCTTTTATGTATGTTCATTTCAAAGTTTAATATGTTAAAAGATAAAATAATGTTGAACTATATCATTAATAAAAAATGTTCTTAAAAATTCTGTTGGAATAAATATTTTGAAATTCCTTCATCATGCAGAGAAATAATTTAAACATGGACTATTCTTTCAGAATCAAAAATGTTTACACTAAGAGTTCCATTTTAAGTAAGCTACTATTTTTATTATTAAGAAAGTAATTTTTTCTTATATAGAATGTATATAAAGTTAAATAATGTATACTATTTTTACCTAAAAGTTTATCAGGAATATTTTATGCTTAAAAATTAACTATTTTGTAGTTAATTTTACTTCTTCGATGGTTATAGTTATGTTTTTCAACGTTTGATGTTAAGGTATCTGGCTATGTGCAACATTTTTTTTAATTTTAAAAATGGAGGTATGGGGATTTTTTTATTGTTTTTAGATATGTTTACACAATTTTAGAAAAATATGCAAAAAATTAAAAAGAGAAGAAATTTTTATTACTAAAATAAGAAAAAAATTGGTAAATATTTACAAAAAATAACATAAACACGGCCCATTCTATAGCAAAAGTTTATAAACAAATTTTCAATTTTTCAACTGTGATGTGTTGCTATGATATTAATTTTTGAAATGACCTTCAGGATAAGAGATATTTTAATTTTTACAAAAAATAGAGCACTTTATCTTAGTCATTGTATGAAATTGGTTAAAAACACAAGACTATATTAACATAAGGGACTGTAAATTTTGTAATAAAACATATAATGATAAATCTGAAGGTTAAAACAGTTTTACTAGTGTACAAAGCATACACAAAAAATATCAGTTATTTTTTTTTCCATATTTTTTAGCAATTACTGGCCCCGTTTGAGCAGTTTCCAAAAAAACAGATTTTGAGTAAACCACGTTTTATAGTATAACATCTTGCTTACAGTAATGGCAACTGTTTTCCCAAACCACTTGTAGTTTTTGTTCTAATGAACGGAAAGTAATAAACTTGGTATTTTTATAAAACTAATAAGATACCCTACAAAGTAAAATCATTAAAAAATTGTCAATTTTTGGCAAAATTCACAATTTTAGGATATTTTGATACCTTAAAAACAGCGAAACTTTGAAAAAAGAAAAACAGAACACTAAATACACACTTTCCATATAACCAAACTTAAATAAAATCCTTATTTCAAGAGAAGAAAGTATATGTTTGAAAGCTGGAGCTTTAAAAAAATTCTGATTGTTAAATGGTTAGCAAAGGAATCAAATTGTTTAAGGGCAAGAAAGTATGTAATTGAAAAAAGTGGTCTCAGATAGCTTTTCCATAGCTTAAAAAGACGATCCTCCATGTTTTAAATTCAGCATGCCATACAAATATGAATTCTTATAAACCACCTTTAGCTAAAAAATGAATGTTACTTTCAGTTTAAATACATACAAAAGTTGACTGTTATAATATTACCAAAAGCTAAAGTAAAAACAAAATAGTAAAAGTTCACACAGAAAAATTTTAAATAGTAAATACATTTAAGAAAATAAAATTTTATAAAATAAAATATCTAAAAAACCAACACACTTCATTTATAAAATTCAATTTCTCAATACTATCGCAACAAATACCACAAATGTTATAAATTCTGATATTTGCATTTCGTAATTCTACAACTAAAGAAAGTTTAAAAAATACGCCTAAGGCTGCATTTTTGCCTTAAGATTAGAATAGGATTTCAACTTTGTATTTTTTGCGGATAGAATATACCCTCAAGCAAATATTTATCCACACTTCATTATCAAATAGAGTGAAGAATATTTCCTTGTAACATATTTCTGTTCGAATACATTCCCTTTTTGCATTAAAATATTCGTCAAATCTATTCTATATTGCAATAAAAGAAAACTTCAAACACACACACTTGTATAATAACGAACGACATTTCCGTGAAATATTTCAAGACTTGAAGGGGAATGTGTGATTAATGGATATGCGTGTCAAAATAACACAAGATTGCACTTGGAAAACCTAAATTCTTTTTCTCACTAAAACTGTTATAAAGAGAAAGTAGACTGTGAAAAGAGTCCTTTCCGAATCTCTTGTACTGTTGTCATATTACTAACTTTACAATGAAGTGAAAAGTGAGAGCTGGTACAAGAATATAAAAACATATCATTTACAGGCGACATGAAAACTTCATTTTAAATTGTGCTAAATGAAAATGATTTATTGAACACCAATACATATATTTCTCCACTTATATACACAATGAAAAAATCAAAATCCGAAACAAAAAAAGGGTAGTTAGAAAATTTCACACAAAGTAGGTTCATAATCACGAAAACAATACCATACTCTCCGACATATTTTGACTAGGATAAAAGTGAAGGAACCGGCATCGTGCCTTTGTTATTGCCAAAGAAATCGATGCGCATTTTTTTGTCTCGGAGAACACGTGTAAAAGTACAAAATACTAGGGCACCTCAAAACACGTCACTTTCAGCAGACATAAGTTTTTTTACGAAGGGCATGACGATTATATTAAAACGGAACAGGAAAGTTTTCAGCTGACTAATACCTAGGTAAGTCCACATCGCACCGGTTATTGCAAGGATATATGGGCGAAAAAAGTAAAAAGACAGAAAGAAGGCAGTGTGAATGGATCAATGCTTTAACCGAAAAATTGCAAGTGCCCTGCCCGCTACTTCTGCTTCTATATTTAGTCATATACACGAACAATGGCGTCTTGTGGCTATGAACCCTATGCAAAAGTGGGTTCCACCTGTGACCCTTTTTAAGTAGACAATATGTGGGAAATGCTGTCAAATACTCGTAAAAACGATTTTCCAAAGCAAATAAATGTGTGTAAGACATAACCTGACAGACCAAAGCAGAAACCAACTTGAATGACTGCAGCCTTTTGACTAAAAGAGTAACGATGTTGTATGGCTACAGGCCTTGGCTGGACACGGTTGATAAGTATGACACAATACAACCTTGTCACTGTTACCAGTTGACATTTAGTTTGAAATACATACACAATTTTTAGGTGAACATTTCCGGGAATTAAAATCATTTGGATTGAGATTTCATTGATATGGAGACCAAGGGCCTAGGGCCTTGCCCAGTTGGCCCATACTTTAAAATGTCTATGTGCAGGGCACTCTTGATTTTCCTATATACATTAGAATCATTTTCCGTCTCCTGAGTGCCTGTGACTGACACTTATGACGTACTTTAAGAAGATTTATGTTGACACTATTATAGAGACTATGTTTGCATTTTGCTGCTTTTAGTGACATGGAGGAAACTTCGTATGTATGCTGAATATACATGAAATTGGGTCATGGTCTCGTACGCGCACGAATAATGCTATTATTTACCCAATAAAAGTTGTTGTGTATGATTGCGTAACCTAAGTGGTGACAGGCCAAATCCGACCTTGCAGTGGAATGTTCTGATGTGTTATAACGCGGCCTTATGGCACTATCGCATTACATAGCAGGTCATCTCTGGATTATATTTAGGTAGTTATAACGACTGAACTAGTGTGTGTGTGGATGATGACACTCCCCAACCTTCGGCCGGAAAAAGAATAGTGCACACACAATACCCTTTACCAACAGAATATTGCTCGACTGCATGTCGTTTGTATCAACCAATGTTTACTGCTTGATTTAACCTGGACAAAATTATCTTCCTGGTACTTCGGGTATCACTGTTCGCAGTGATACTCACTCAGTGTTGTGTGTATCGTTGCAAAAGGATTATCAATAACCACAAATGCCTCTTCATTTTCTTTGCGCTCCTTCATTATTTTGCATTTTCAATGTAACATTATTCAGTTATAAATTTGCTATTGTTGTATGCTTCTATTGAATAACTGATCAAAATATAAAATAGTTCTCTGTTCTTATACTTCGAGAAAATGTTGACATGAATTCTATCAAATGTCAGCATTAGAACCGAAATTTCTAGGTACAAAATCAAACATTAGTTAAACTTTTTTCTCTATCCTACAAGATAAAAACTATGAATTTATAAATTCAATACATCTCATTTAACTCTATTATATTTAACCCCATACCATTAAATAGATTAAAACGTTTCTCTTAAATGCATTTACAAAAATTTCCAAACCCATCTTGCTCCTTTAATTTCTCCCTTCCCAGATTCCCTTTATGAAACTACTCACATCTTGTAACTTGTCTCATAAAGGGGTACTTGAACTTTAATCTAAAATATAATTAATTTCTTATTTATATGAAAAAACATGTAACGGGAAAAATATTAAGTTTTTCGCCCCTAATTAATTATAGATAAAAATACGTTACAATTTCCGAACTTTCAATTAATACTTGCGCGAAAAATTTGACTGTTATATTTGAAAAGTCCACCAGGCTGCCTACATATAAAAATAGCCATATTATTGAACTAAAAAGTATATATAGGTAATAATTTGGAAGTATTTTTAAAATTTTGAAATAAATTATCCGCCTACTACATTGAAATGCAATCATATTCATTAAATTAAATGTAATATCTAAACACCTCGTATAGTTTCAGAGATATAAAATTAAACAAACAAGGATTGTAATATATTTATTCCATTTTTAACAACGACAATAAGAATAAATCTTTGCTATCTTTACAAAGGCAAATTGCTTTAACATTATTGCTTTCACAATAGCAATATTAAATGTTACGATACTACCTTAAATATATTTTAGAGGAAAGCATTAAAATTTATTTATTCACGATTAAAAACTTTTATTGTGTCACCATGCTCAAATATCTTTCACGAAAATTTATTATAGTATATATATATATATATATATATATATATAAAATGGCAACGCGTAAATTCATTTCATGAAGCAGAATTTCATTAAAGGCTATTCATAATTTTATATATTTTATTAGTCGCAATGCTTTATAATCGTCTGTATATCAAGTTTACACAGGCCTCGGCAATTCTTGAATTTTCAGTGTTGTACACGAGAAAAAATTATGTTATTCAATAAACATTTTTATCAGATCTTTTTGTTTATTACCATAATTACTCAATCACATAAATTTACTATCTATAAAAGACATTTTTTAGTCTTATTTTCTAGCCCAACTTTTTGCTCTGTTATTATGTATAGTAATTTTATTTGTCTTTTAATTAACGACATACAATAAAGCGATTGGGGAAGAACCTAATACTTTTTAGCCTCAATCAAGGAGCGAGGATGCTACTTGTTCTGAAAAACAATTTTTTTGCAGTCCACCAAGGATACTGCTTTAAGCCTAATCACATTATTTACAAAGCATCGATCCTATAGATATCTAGTTTTCTGTAGCACCAAGACTTCAATCTCATCGTTTCATAATGCCAGCTACGATTTCGTGACCATGACCACAGTATTTATAGTAAAAATAGGTTTTGTTAACTGTAGCAACAAACTACATTCATATAATTACAGAAGGTAAAGTACACTTCGTTTACATTACATTCGGTGCTAATATTTTTAACTGTATTTTATATATAATTTTTATACTAGTCATTTAATATAAAAAAATATCACGAATGTAGTCCCAGGATTAACTTAAAGCGTAACGTAATTTTTTTTTAAATGAAACTTAGCAATTGCATGGTGCTTCAAACTCCCGAGTTAATTTATTTTATATATTATGACTGGTCCTCTCTCTCTCTCTCTCTACACTCTCCAAACCCCAACATGACTATCATTCCCTTTTAAGAACTTTACTTTAATTTGTTTATGACTATGTATACATGCTACTGCAACACACGATGCATGATTAAAGATAATTAAATAAAAAAAATAAATAAAATGTAATGATATAAATAAAATATTTTACAGTAATACTTAAAAGGAAGCACTAAATTCATTAATAATATAAAGTAAAAAAAAATTCAGAAATCATTCATTGTTTTTTTTTTGAAAACCACCATCACAATTCCTGAATTTTTCCCTCTCCAATTCCTCCAAATAGTATTCAATGAGCAATATACTGAAACTTAAACCCAATAACTGAAAATAATACATGCTTACGAGGATAAACCATAAAATGTCCTTTGGGTATGGTCTAACATATTGGACTCGACAAACTTGCACGAGATAAACAAGGGATTTTCACACAAAATATTTATATTCAGCAGTATTTGCAGTCAGTGATACTCATTTGTTATTGTTAATATAATAGTATTTCAAACGTATTTACTTCAAGTATATCGTCTTTAAATATCACTTTAAGCATTATTCTCAAAAAACATTTTACTTTTAAGCATTTTTCCCTTTTAAACTATATTTACTTCAATATTATCAAGTAGCATTTACTTGATCATTTTATCAAGCAATATCTACGATAGAGCTATAAGCCTTCATAAAATATAGCCACTTATGCAATCGTTTTTTTTTACACTATTGTTGAAAGTATTTTTAATGTAGTAGCTTCTCAAGTAGTATCTTTGGAAGTATTCTCCTAAGACGGTATCCTATCCAACATTTGCTTAGGTAGCATTTCGCTCTAACAGTATTCCCTCCAGTATTCTTTCTTCAAGCAGCATTCTTGCATCAGCATTTTCCTCAATCAGTATTCCTATCACGTTTTTTAATGTTAGAGTAGTACTTCTATCATACTTTCCTCAATAAGTATTCCCATCAGTATTTTTGTCTAAGAGAATTTCTTGTTAGTATTCACTTTAAGTAGAAATTCCCAACAGTATTCGTATCAATGGATTTCTGAAGCACAAGTCTCTTGAATGTATTCTCTTTAAAGAGTATATTTACCAGAAGAACTCTATAAAACAATATTTTCACCATCTCATATAAAAAATTGATTGACTTGTAATTGAAATAGCCCACCAAGAGAATACTAGTGGTAATCTTATAAAAATGGTATGAGATTTTATCCGATTATATAAAATGCATTAATATCTTATCTAATACATCCTGTAAAAGATGTAGATGAGCACTAAAATTGTGTAGTAAAGTTTTTTTCCAACTGGATTAATATTATTATTTCTAATAGCAGTGTCACTTATGATAAATATGAATAACTAATATATAACACAGTGAAAGTGTTCGAAAAGTTTTAGGTATTCATTTCTGGGTTGAACATGAATGGATACTTGTGAAGATTTGTTGGAATGTTCAACCACAGCCCACAGTAAAGTCAAGATTGAGTGAATACATTATTTTATTTGGTTACATAAACTGCTGTTTCCAAAACATGCAACACCATGAAGGAGTCATCAGAATTAAATGAAGTGTAATACACATAAATGACGTAGTGCAAATAAAGGAATCAATTTTCAAAGTAAAAAAAAAAAAAAACATATTAAGTGCCAGAAATTAGTATTTGTTGTAGCCATCTCCCATTGCAATGAGTGATTTCATACAACATGATATGGAGTTCAACTGATGTAAAATGTCTTTTAGTAGAAAATAAGTCCATACTGTTTATATGCGTACCCAAAATTCGGATAAGGAAGTTATAGAAAGCGAGATGTCGACGAAACAAATCCCACAAATATTCAATAGGTGACATATCCGGTGAAGAAGCAGGCCAAGAAAGACACTGAATGTGTTGGTCTAAAAGGAAGTTCCCAAAATTACTTCCAACATGTGGGTGTGCATTATGCTGTTGAAAGATAGATCCAGGGGGCCTTAAAAGGAAGAGAAGGACTTGAGGCTCTAGCACTTAAAGGACGTACTTGTTGCTATTCAGATTACCCTAAATTCGTAGCAACAGAGATCGTCCATGATACAAAATCATATCCCAGACCATAACTCCGGGTGTTCGGCCCCTATGACGTTCCATAATATACTTTGGAATGCAGAGTTCATCGGCATAGCGTCTAACACGAATGCGGCCATCATGGTTCCACAAATTAAATTTAAAATCGTCAATTGTGGCCAATCAGCCCTCCAGGTTCTATGTTCATGGGTTCATTGGAGACGCGGCGGTCAATGGTTTGCTGTGAGGGGAATCCTGTGTAAATGAATCCTTCTACGCAGTCCACGGTGCAGCAAATGTAGAATAATTGACGAAACCTGCATTGATACATCTATAGGAGTAGAGTAACGTGATGTCAGCTGCCTTGAGTAACCTGCAAAGTCATTTGACATCACGAATATAAAGTGTGTCCTATCGCACTTTGATGTCACCTCCCATCGTCCAGTCCCAGTGTTTCAAGTTGCCCGGTTATCGTCGGTTCATTACTTCCAAATTCACGTCACTGGGAAATTGTTTCGCTGTACAAGAGTTGCATTGCGGGAGAGGAAAATCCTTTTCCGTGAAGGCTGATGATTCTTTCCAGTTCAAATTTCGTTAGTTGTTGAAATTCAACCTATTTCATTGAGGAGGTCCACTTAGGTCCACTAAACGTTTCCCCTAACAAACAGCCATGCTTGATTTTCATTGCCCTAATACAGTCCTCTATTTATACGCTTTCAGCATCTGTTAAGATACCTCTTCCCACATCAAGCATGCGCTGGGACTCTGAAGCTTTACTACTTTATATAATATCTTATATCTGATATTTGATGATAATTTCATTTCATTTGCATGATTATTTCATAGTGTGTTGCATTTTTTTTACAAATAGCAGTTTATTTATAATTTTTTTTACTATAACCTCTCTTTTCTGCAGAATGTCTGGAGAAATACCTCAGAATATTCTTTAAAAAGGACCAAGTTTTAGCCTTTAATTTGAGTAAGAAAACTTTAATGTCTACTATAAATTGAGCACAATGTGATATCAAGGTTTTTTGGAAAACTAGACAGTCATGAATTCAAAAAAAAAGACAAGGTGATAAAAAAAAAGGACTCCTTGTGATGAAAGAAAATTTTTCTTTGTGTTAAGGAACAATGGATGTAACTATTTCAAAGGGAGATACACAAGGATTAAAGCGTGTCTTGAAACAAACTGCGTGGTACAGCATAAAATGGTCCCACAACTTTGTAGTTCCAAAAAAGGGAACACATCATCGAAAGTGATCAAAAACACAAATAGCCAGGGTTTTTGATTGTGTCCAAGTTGTTTTATAATTGTATTGTTAAATATTAATGCTCAATTGACACCGTTTATCATTCCTTACTTTTTAATAAACTATTTTCTAGCAATCAGTGCCGAGATAAAAAAAAAACTTATTTTTGACAACTGATCTCCTAAGAAATACAAGCAGTCAAATGCGAAACTAAATAAAAATGTAAGGATTCGGAGAAATGTTCCTCTTTATTACAGTACAACTAATAATAATATTAATTAATATACAGTATATCATTATGTATGTTAATAGACAGTCTGGAAACATCAAGTTAACACATCAATCATATGAGATAGCAAAAATGATTTCTAAAACAAGATGCATACCGTGTGTTACTTAGAGAGCAAATTAAAATAACAATACGTAGTTTTTTAAACCTAATTTAAAGAAAAGTGGATATTTTTTTCTGACCATTATATTAAAAATAAATTTGATTGCTCTATAATAAATAAAACTTTGAATGTTTCTATAAACTGGAATATTGATTTTTAACACAGTGTTCAACACTGAGGAATGTGTATAGGAATATATGAATCCCTAACAATCTAATATAAGAGTAATATCATGATCATAAAGCTCATAATATATCGTCAAGTTCATGCTGCAAATTATTTTTCAAAATCGAAGCTATTTTATAGAGTTTTGGTCATCTCTCTCTCCAGATGGAGATACTCTCGTCAAAATCGTCTGCATCTGGTGCTATGTCTGTTACAAAAAGAGTGTTCGAACACTACTTTAAATGAGTTGATTTGGCAGTGAGGTAATTTCATACGTATCTGAAAGAAATAAAAGTGCTGGTAATGATTTGATAGTTCATATTTCATGTGTTTGTCAGACATTGAATAATTCAACGAATTTTGATGACTTTAATCATGTCGTTACAATAGGATGCCATATTTGTGGGAAATCTGTTCGTTTAATTTAAGACGTTCTGCAGTATGGGTCAAGCCCCTTGAGATCGAAGTTACTGTAAAGTGGAAACGGACATGAAATAACACTGGAAAAAAAACGAAGTTTTAGACCGAAAGAAAAACTAGCGAACGTAGCAAAAAAGTAGTAAAACAAAATGAGAAGTCCTTTTCCCATGTTCATTAGACGTTTGTCCTACCAACAGGATTTTTCGTCTAGAGTTTGAGAAAAAAAAACTACAGGGAATTCGATGTCATGTATTTGCTTGAAAACCTTGCATCACTTTAAAAGATGGAAATAATTTATTGTATGGTGTGATAGTGTTTTTCATTGTTTTTTCTGGTTATCTCCTTATAGTTACTGTGTTTAGAAACATTAACTCTGAGATGTGAGTGAACATTTTGGATAACGCTGCTGTCCCAACCAAATGATAACTTTTCTGGGAAACTCCTTTTCCTTTTTAGGAGGACACCTGCTCCGTTAAAGCATCAAGACTTGTGCTGACACTGTTTGGACAAATGGATACTCAAAAATAGGACTGGCCTTCTTAGAGCATTGATCTAAATCCCAAAGAATACTTTGGGAACAAATTAGAATGCAGATTACGTAGCTATCCAAATTGACCATTTCCACGGCCGGTGTTAACTTCTGCTACGATGGACGGATGGGAGTAAATTCTTACAGACACTTATCGAAAACTTGTGAAAGTATTCCCAGAAGTGTGCAGCCTGTCATCGATTCAACGGGACACGAGCGTCGTATTAATATACGTCTAAGAACTCTCCGCAGGTCTGTCGTAAAAGGCGACTAAAATGGGTATCCAGTGTCCAGGAGTATAGTCGGGTAACATGCCACTGGAGTTTATAAACTCTGTTACGTAATCTTAACAATAAAATAAACCCAGGCAGACTTCTAGGAAACGACTTGGAAAAAGTTTAAAGGACTTGAAAGCAGGATTATAGAATCTTCGGTTTTTATACAGAAATAAATGACTACAATTTCTAATAGAGCAGAGTAATAATTATCAAATTATTGTTTTAGCTAGACAAGAAGTTGGGGGGGGGTAGCAGAAGAATTTATCAAAAAGAACAATCACACAATCGTTTATAATTGTGACAAAAACAAACCTACATTTGGTACTGCGTCAAGTAAACATTTAAGACAATTTGTAACTGATTTTTAAATGAGAATAAAGAGTCTTTTTAATTACAATTTTATTAACATCCATTTCCAAAAGAAAAGAGGAATAATGTGAAAATAGCTTTTTCATAAAGAACTGCACAAACTTAATACATGTCCAAAAAATGATGTTAAAATTATACTAAGCGATGCAAATACCAAAATGGGTATGGAAGAGAAATTTAGATAAATTATTGGGAAAAGTAACTGTCATGATTTTTCAAATGATAATGGAAAATGACTGATTCTTTTTACAGCTGATCATACTCTAGTCATACATTGTAAAAATTTTCCCAATATAAAGGTATTCATAAAATAATTCCTGAATAAAATAATAAGCTATCTCCTAATTGAGGCAAATGAAATCAAATTGAATATCTTTTAATTGTTTCTAGTCGCAATTCAGATATACTGCATGTCTTAACTT
Organism: Trichonephila clavata; assembly: GCA_019973975.1. Lineage (NCBI taxonomy): Eukaryota > Metazoa > Arthropoda > Arachnida > Araneae > Nephilidae > Trichonephila > Trichonephila clavata. The sequence continues at coordinate 72,784 of BMAO01029740.1, read as the reverse complement.
ACCGTGGAGCTTAAACCTGGATTCAGATAATTTTTTTTTTGGTTATGGCAAAGGATAGAACAAAAAATTCAAATTTCCGGTGGACTCATGAAAAACGTAAGGAAAATTTTGAGGGTGATCAGTTTAAACATTATGCATTGAAGCAAAGTTTCCAGAGACAGTTTGAAAATAGGTACAAAGAAAACAATGTCATTTTTAATCATGAGGATTGCATAGACAAAAAAAATGGAATACACTAAAGGAAAAAATCATTGAAACAGGCAACCAAGTTACAGTAAAGGTAAAAAAAAAAAAGAATAAAAATGACTGGTTTAACAATGATTGTTTCATGTCTACAAAAAGAAAGAATGAGGCATATAAATATTGCCGAGTAAGATATATTCAAGAAACGCAATGATTGCATACAAAGATACAACTAAAGAGGAGAAATGATTTCATTGGGCAAAAAAGAGGAAATGTTTCGAAGACTTTTATAAAATATTGAACATTTGAAAGATCCAATGAAAGCAGGGCTTTCTTTCGAAAAATAAACCTTGGACTCAAAGAATTTAAGCCAAGAACCACATTTATTTTGTCGTAATAAAATAAATATTATTCTGAGTGATAAAACAGAAGCGTTAAGGAGATGGAATTAGTATTTCGACTACTATACTTTTCGAATTAATTGGGACAAATCGGAAAAACGATTTTTTCAAGCCCCTTAGCTTTTAAACATTAAATACCTTAAGTAGATTGAAAAATCTCTATATTATTACGAAGTATGTTCTCCTTTAGCAGAATTGACCTTTTCAACAGGTTTTGAAATGATTCCTCTAGTGTAGCTTATATGTTCTTGATATCATCAATGTGGAACCACACTTCTATAACATTTTTTTCTTATAATTTGTTCTGTTGTCGTGAATTCATCGTAGCTAATTGATTTTTAAGAATATACTATAAGTTCTCAATAGTATTTAGTTCAAAAGAATTACCAGGACCCAATCAAGCACTTTTATTTTATTTGCCATCCTAAAAGTCTGGAATAATTTCGAAGTGTGCCAAGGAGTCAAGTCATGTGGAAATGTTCTGCCAAATGTTTCAATAAATGGAACCATCTACTGTATAACATTTCTATATATTTGACAGAATTCATCATGCATTTAACATGAACTAAGCTTCCAGTTTCATTTGTTGTGAAAAAAATTCCAAAACATTTGTTTAGTAGAGTGTTTTGCAATCCATTGGATATGATCTGAGAGATGAGTTTCATCTTCCATTCTTCTAACTATAATTGGTTTGTATTCCTCGACAAATTAACGTTTCATGACAGAAAATCACCTTCTTCCAGTTATTAACAGTCACTATCAGTAGTTTTTGGCCCTTGATAAACGTTTTTTCATCATTTTTTTAGGAACTGTTTTCCTTAGTCTTGTTGCCTTATAGTCAACTGCCATAAGACATTTTCGTACAATTGAGGTACTCATTTCAACACTACAACCAAATAAATCTCTTCAAATGTCTATTATTGCCTTTCTTCAATTTATTTTTTCTTTCTTATTGGAATTTTATCAGTTCTTGGTGTAGTTTTCCCATTTGTGCCCATATTTTCAATTTTTATTTTCGAAACAATGATCTGGAATTCTGAGATGTTCTTAAAATTCTGGAAATGTTTGATTTGTAAGCACACTAACTGCAGTAGCCATATCTCTCACAGTCATAGAAGGATGTTCATAAGAAAGGTCATTTTAAAACGCTTCCTCGGAGTAATAGCTACTAGCATAATTAACACGTGTTAGACAGAACGCAAAATTATAACGAACAGCTGCCAGAATGAAAGGCTTTTAACTGAGCTATCCATACTCTAAAACCAACCAAAGAAGTAAACTTTAGTAAATGTCAATCCTTCACACTACTTCGAGGTAAAAATAATTGGTTAGAAGTGGTTCGAATCATCGCTGGTAATCACATACCAATTTAAACAACAACAAAAATATGTTTGCTCCAATTAATTCGAATAGTATAGTGCTTACTTAATAGTGAAAGTAGTGAATATGGAGCACTTTTTTTAATAGAAGGCACAGTTACTCAGAGTGAAGTTGTGGTTGCACCATTTTCAATGGAATAAGTCATTGAAGATATAAATAAAATTAAAAACAATAAAGTAGGCGGCCCTGACACTGTTACATCTGAGATACTGAAAAATGAGAAAAGAAACTTCAAAGAAAGTTTAAAACTTGATTCAAGCAATATGGGGAAGTAATCCCTAAGGAATGGAAAATGAGTATAACTTGTATAATACATAAGAAAGGAGCTATAGTTCAGTGTTCAAGTAATAGAGGAATCAACTTGTTATGTACAAGTTATAAGGTATTCCTAAATATTTTATTCAACAGATTTGTTGTGCTCTTGTGGGAAATACAGTTGGAGATTATCAAAATGGATTTTGGAAAGGAAGATCCACTGCAGCGCAAATAATCAAAAAATCCTTCAATTTACGGGGAAATTAAAAGAATTTGGAACTGATACTGAATGACCTATTTATTCACTTTAAAATCACTTCTGATAGCATCAGTATAAAGACTCTTATTGGAACCATGAAAGATAATTTAAAATTTCCGACAATTTATTAAGATAAATAATCATGATATTAAATAAAACAAAAATTATGTTCAAAATGCAGAATAATCTTTCAAACTCCTTGGAAATAAAAAAATGACGTTCGACAAGGCATGCCTTCTATAAGTAAGCAGTAGAAGAAGTTTTTGTTGCTGTTTCTAATCCCAGATTGTCTAGATAAGCTATACAATCTACATGAATCCCAAAAATTCTAGAAGTTATAAAATCAGAAGAGGATCCCAGAAGGACGTCTTCCTTTTTAAAATTCAAATAAGTCAAAACGTGAGTAGGGGAAAACCAGCTCGGTAAATGTGATGAGAGATTTCGACATAAGTGCCAGAGGAAATACCTTTAATAAATCAATAGAATTGTTGACTTTTGCTGATGACATTGCATTATTATTGTTCGATATCCCACCTCACTAAGACAAACCTTCTTATTTTTAGAGAAAGAGGTCCTCAGGATTGGATAGATAATTAATGAAAATAAGACCAAATACATTCCTTTCACTAAATTCAAGTCTTAGCAATCCCCACTTTACAATTTGAGAGAATAATTTTGAAGTTCTTGACAGTTTCACTTATTTAGATTCTGAAATTATTAATATGAGCGATTGTATTGCTGAAATCCAAGAGGACTAATATGGATAATAGATGCCTTAATGCGATACAATAATGTATGAAGTAAAATATAATCAAAATACAAACAAAGGTTCTATTGAATAAAAGTCTTTAGATCAGTACTGACGTATACATGTGAAATTTGGTCCAAGTCTCGAACAGATGAGAACAGGAAATGTATCTACAAAAGATTTTAATAACTACTTTTTGAGGAACTAAAGAAAATAGCTCGTAGTGATGAAGATCAATTTTAAATCTCTATCACTCGCAAAAGAATCTGATATCGTTAACTTCAGGAAAATACAACGAATTAAACTGGCATCCTACGTTGTCAGAATGGACAAAGACCACAGCACTAAAAATGTTTTCAACGTCCAACAAATTGGGACACCGAGAAAAAGCAGGCCAAATCGAAGATTGATTGATAATCTGTAAAAATACCTTCCAGGTTCAAAAACTAAAAATTAGAGAGCACTAACAGGAGGAAGACTGGCCTGGAAAAGGCTCCTTGAGAAGGCTAAGACTCACCCTAGGCAGTTTTGACACTGAGGAAAAAGAATTCTCCGAGTTAGTACCTCAGGGTTTTGAACACTTTTTACCAAATAGTGTATGTTTACTGTACATGATAAAATATACGTATAATAAATATCGTATAGTTATGAGAATACTGTGTGTACGTAACTTAAAAAAACAACGCAATTAAAAGAAAATCGTATTTGTCTTAAATTCAAGTGCATGCCTAAAACTAGGAACACAGCACTATATAACACTACTATAAATATTTCTCTTTCGATTATGGTAATTCCATTTTAATATATTTGTGACTGTACAATAGAACAGTTTTAGGTGTAACATGATTTAAAAAGTGCATTGCCTGTTCCCAAAAAAATACCAAGATTTCAAAGAGATTTAAATGCCATAATCATTAAAAACTATCTCAATTTACATAAATCAAGCTTAAAACATGATATTCAAACAGATTTTTAAAAATGACTGAAAGGAATTTTATTGTTGCACATATAATAATATTTTGATCTAAATATTGCTATTTGGGCCAAAGTTCAAGAAATAAAAGGCCTAAAAATGAATTTTACAATTAAAGTGTTGTTGGCATTATTTCTCCTTATTCATCGGAATTTTAATTTCAAGAAAATATTCAAAACATTTTACTTTACTTATACAATTGGAACTTTGGTTAAAAAACACATTTGGAAAATTGTTTTTTCTTCATTAAATAAAATTTAAAAGTTTCCTAACCTTGCTGGAAAAAAATTTTTCCTACCCAAGAAGAGATTATACATCTAATGAGACACTTGAGATGATACACAAGTCTTGTTAGATTATAAACAAACACTCTAGGATATCATTAATTTTAGCTTTAATATAACAGAAAATGTTGAGCTTCATGCGAACTGAATAAATTCCACGTAATTATTTTTTATTAGAATAGGAATAAAGGCTTTTGTATTCTTTTTTTGCTTTGTTTTAAATATTTTATTTTGTCGAGAAACATCCACAGATCCAACAATATAGATTCAAAAATTATATTTTTTTAGCTCCAGGTGGTGTGTTATGAGTAGGAAGCCAATTAAATGAAGAAAAAAAATTTTCTAATCATACAGGTAATTTTTTTCGCCCAGCCCAAATTTCAGAAGTACAAATTGTTTTATCCGTAGGTCATATTAGACGCAATCGTTTCTTCGAAATATATACATAATAAATATTGTATCCCAAGGAGAAAGATAAACTTTTCAAGCACTTTGTATCATTTTTCATGGGTAATATATAACTACATATTATTACATTGTGCTTCAAGTTATGTTGATGCTTAATGGTATTGGGGACATTAAAAATACAAGTATTATACAGTAAATTATTTCTGCCCAGTATATTGAATAATAACTTAAATCTGATATTCATAAATATTGAAGTTTGTCTATCAGATATAAAGAAATTAGCACTGAAGAAAAAATTGGAAATGTTTGAAAAATTTAGAACAATTAATTATTACTGGAAGCATATAACCCTCCACTAGGCACGCTTCAAATGTTCCATCCATAGGCACGCGGCATCTTTCAAATGCATCATAACTTATTTACGTTTAAAAATGATTTAATCATTTTATTGGTGAGATTTGACTTAATTATTATATTATGTCAAATATATTTTTAAAGTAGAATCAAAAATCGATATATATTTAAACAAAAAACATGAAAAAGATAATGTTTAGTTAGCACTGAGTCATCACTGTTTACATTTTAAGATGTGTTGTTATAGTCTTCACAAATCACCTTACAATGTTCAAGGCACATGGATTTTCATATAATATATTACAAAATGTTATAATAATATTTTCTTAATGTCATAAAAGTTAGATGTACCTTCTTTTCCAGGTTCCTAGGGATGTTTTTCTTGATTTTTGGTCTTGAATAGGGCATTGTTTATCAGATATTTCCTTAATCCTGAGCCCTGATTTTTACTCAGAATGTTAGTTTTAAATAAACTGTTAGTTTTTTTAGATACGGGTGCGAGGATCTCTGTTATTTTAATTTCCCTATAGATATTTTGGGTGTTTATTCCAGCTACATTTAGGATTGAATAAATTATAGTCACTGATTAGGCGCGTGGCATCCCTCAGATGTATCTCAACTCCCAGCAAAAAAAAAATAATAAATAAAATAAATAAAAACCTATGAAACAGAAGTTACAAAATTATTTTCGTATACAACTGAAAACTATAACTATTTTACAAGAAAAAAATTAAAATAAACAGAATTGTACAATGACATAAAAACTGTTGTTGGGCGCGCTACATCTATGAGATTCAATTGCCCCTGCCACCCGAAATATGAAGAAATCGCCCTCGTTCTTAGCACTGATCCTGCATCGAGTGAGAAGAGGGAGATAGAAGAAGGAAGCGTGTTCCAACTTACCGTTTTGTATGCATTTGAAAGATTCGTGCACCTAAAGAGGGATAATCATAAAGCAACATTTATAGGAGCTAATTCGTTTCTATGCGATTGCTATGAGTATGAAAATTTAGATCTTTATTTAGATTATCATTTGTACTTTCTACGTAATTAAATAGTAGAAAATCGAGATTTCTAGCAATTCAATGTCATCATAACATGTCGTTTGTGAGCAAAGTTGTATTGATATTCGTATAATTATATTTTATATTGTTTTTTTGTTGTGTATAGTTATTTCAAGATGAATATTTTCACCTGAAAGAGAGAGAGAGAAATCCTTTAAAAGTCACCTGTTTTTCAAAAATTTAATTCGATCGTGAACATTATAATTAAAAATTGCATCTGCAGATCAAATAATTTAATTGTACGTTCTTATTTGTTGAACAATATAGAAAATGTAGTTAGTAACCGAATCTTTCACACGGCAGTGGACGTGCTATCGGCACAGCTTCACTCAAATCAACCAGAACGTGCTAGCGACAAAGCCAGTAGAATACACCCTGATGTGCTAGCGTTGAGCCTTACCCACATACTTTTCACGAACTCAATCTTGAGACCCATGTGTGTGTGAGGAGGACACTAGGACTTGGGAGGAGCTCATGCACGAGTCGTGACAGTGCGGGTGAAAGCACTTCATATTCTTACTTTGTAAGTATCCATTTAACGTAAATCTAATTAAATATATTTTATACAATTCCTCCGAAGTGAGTCCCTTACCAATTTCTGTTAATTTACATGAATATCTGGCAATAAAAACATTAATGAATTTTATTATTATTATATTAATATTATCAATATTTTATATTAATTTTATTAGAAGATCGGGTATTAGTTTCATCTTGCAATAAATTAAAAAAAATTTCAGGGTTTCGTAAAGTTGATATAAAATTTAGATAATGCTCATGTACTTATTAAAATAATTTTCTTTTCATATTAAGTAAAGGCAGACTTATTCGATGCCCTTGTTTCTCCTAATGAATGATACATTATGATTTCAATTCGTATTTCAATTTCAGAGGTATTAAATTAACTATATTAGAAGCTATTCGAATATAATAGTTTTATAGCAATATCTTTCAGCTATATCTAAATGCATTTTAAAGATATTTTGTATATTTTTTAAAAATAAATTCACACCAAATCAAATGGACAATACAGACAATATATGCATTTTCTGCACAACCCCAAAAAATAAAAGAAAAGCCAAAAAATAAAGAAAGAAGATAATATATTTTTTAAAAAAAATAAGGAAAAATAGGGCAGGATTTTTTGTGAGTTAAAATTGCATACAAATATTATTGTTTCCTAAAAATTATATTTTTAAAATAGTGTTTAAAAAATGAAATTCTTCTAAATTTTCTGTGTGATTACATTACAAATTTACATTACGTATTCTTTTGGTACACTTATGGATACTGAAATGAGATTTTTGAAATGTTACAAAAACATTTGGCTTAAAAGCATGTCGTGTCAAAAAGTAACAATTTTGAATACATTCAGCAATGCTCAGTAAAAATTTGTTTTTGAAAAAACCCAAGCAATATATTTGATCTCACTTCGTTTTTAAGCCTTAGCATTGAAAAGTTTCTCCATGAAAGGTACATAAGGATAACACAGCACTCATTAAAAGTCCCGGACTTGACACATAAATGTCGATAACTTCTAAATTTTGTATAAGCATATAACCTAGTAGTACTAACTTTCGAACGACATGTGTCACAAAATTTCATAATAATATCTTGTTTAGTTGAAAAGTTACAGAGGTTTTAGTGAATTAAGTTTTGTTTGCTTATAGACCATGGATGAAAAAGACTTCCATGTGATAATTAAGCATTGCTTTTTGATGAAAAGAAACACTGTTTGAGCAAAAAAAAAATATGATTGGTTAATTATTAACCGGACTCTCTGCTCCATCGTCAGTTAAGATGTGGCATGCTGACTTAAAATGTGGTCTCACAGACACAAACGTCGCTGAACTCTCAGGTCATCCAAATTTTGCAGTTGCTCCAGAAAACATCAAAAATAGGAAATTGCAGTTGTGTGACATAGTAGAGTATTTGAATACATAAAAAAGGCAGTGTATTCACTATTTTGTATTTTCATTTGTCAATACGAAAGGTGGGTTCAAAGCTTGTGCAGCGTTTACTCATTGTCGAGCAAAAACAACAACGCATCGAAGATTCACGGCACTGAATCTGTTTGAGCAAAACAAACAGGTTTTTTTACGTAGATATGTGACAATGGATAAAACATGGATCCATTACTACATGCCGGAATCAAAAAGATTGTCAGCTGAGTGGACAGCAGCTGGTGAAAGCTGTCTAAATCGGCCAAAAACTCAAAAGTCAGTTGGCACGGTTATGGCCTCTGTATTTTGGGATGTGACTATTACATGACGTTATGAAACAGAACGAAAAAATAAAGGAAACACGTTTTCAAATACAAAAGAAAAAGTGTTGTTACACCAAAATAGTGCTCCAAGCCACAAGTCCAAGAAAAGAATGTTCAAATCGAATGAAGTGAGATTCGAATTGCTTTCTCACCCACCATACAGTCCAGATCTGGCTCCCAGTGACCACTGGCTGCTTGCATACCTTAAAGGTATGGTCCAAGGGAAGAGGTTTCACAAATTAAGAAGTGATTGCCGAAGTTAAAACCTATATTGAGAGCAAAAAAAATTGTTCTACGAAAAAGGTATTAAAAATTAAAAGACCACTGGGCTGAATGCATCAATCTTGAAGAAAAGTGCCTTGATAAATAAAATTCAATTTTACTTTAAAGTTGTTATTATATTACTTAGGATCGGGACTTTTTGAGTGATGCGACTCAAATGAGATGCCCTTTGTCAATCACGCGAAGCTTGTTATATACATAAAATTTCATGTCTAAAAACATAAAAATGGTTTTATTTTAGCTGTTTTAAAAATAATCTGTCCAGTTCGAAGAAAATTTCTTAGATCTGATACTTTTAGAAATACTATTTGAATGTGAACATACAAAATCCTAATGAAAACTTTTGAAAAGTCGTATTTTTCCAAATGCACACTAAAACTATACTCATACATTTCTACACTATATTCACGATGCTTTATGATCAACTTTGATGTGGGTAATGCATAAACGTTGAAAATTATTCAAAGATTCAAACAAAATTTGAGAAAATTGATGTAAATACTGCAAAATATTTCGTTAGACAAAAATTTAAAAATAATATGTATGCATTTTCAAGCAATTTAAGACTTTTTTGTTTATTGTTTTACTTACACATATTAGTGTTCTGATTTGTTACCGTGAATTACGACGTATAACGAGCACTTTTAACACAAAAAATAAGATCGAAATTTAAGGGTGCTTGTTATACGCCAGGTATGAAAACCATATTTTTAGAAGTAAAAAAAAAAAGATTTGAGCATTAAAAAGAAAATTACGTCTACGAATGTTGAAATACTGCTTATTTAAAAGAAATGTTATGCCTAATGAACTAATCGAGTTATGTAGTTCTACAAGTATACTATCTTTTTCAAAAGTCTGGGATAATACCTCGATTAAAGGACTTCAAAAAAATAAGAGCATTGTATACTAATATTTCAGACTTCTTCGTACAACAATGGAATTTGTGTTATGCGGCAAATATTCCTTAAAATTAAAAAAAATGCAACTTTGAAGTATAGGTGCGCGTTATGTGCCGCATTTTACGGTAATTATTTCTATTTAATACAAAAAAAAATATTCTGTTACTCCCCTAAACAGCTCTTACATAAAAAAAAATATATGCTACCCATAATACTCTAAGTAACAATTTAGACATGAAAAATAGAATACTTTAGAATTTAATCATGATTACATATAATTTTTCAATATTATGCTTATTTTATAATCCACTTAGTTCACGTATGGATTCAATACACCCTTAAAAATATTCTCCCTGAGAAATTTTTGCCAGCATAATTTTTAATTTCATTATTACCTGCTTACAGAGTGCAAGGAACCATTCATTACTAATGAGAATCTGCTAAAAATGGAACAAAAATGTTTTATCTTAAGAGGATTATTTCATTGTGAGAAACATACTTCTCATTTAACTAATTAGATTTATTTAATTATATATATTTTTAAATATTACATTAACGATTCCTTGGGTCTCTATCCCTTTAAAAAATAAATGCACCTTCTTTTTTGTAGGATTATGACTTCTCCAATAGCAGAATCGAACTAACTGAATGTAACTGCGCTCTTTTCAAAAAAATATTTCATTTTAGAATGTAGTTCGAAAAATTAGTATGTGCTGATCAGAAATTCGTATAATTTCCCTTGATTAATTTTTGCCTAAACATACAATCTACGTTTAACGAATAATGTTTATGAGTAAATATAAAATATTAATACAACATATATTTTCTGCAACACATTATTTATTAAGTTTTTTAATAGATCATAATCTTATTATTTATCATGAGAAGATGTAAGATAATTCGGGGGAAGACGCAAGTTTATCAATAGTACTATTATACGTTGATAGATGGAAATTTTAAGCCTCATGTGTAAAGAGTTTAGTCCGACATTGAGTGTGGCTTGTGAGTTTATCTGAATTAATTGTCTTTAATCGGTCCTATGTTTCGATCTTGTGAGTATTTAAAGAGGTGAGTACAGCGTTTATAATATTGCGTTCCTCATATTTAAAGTTAATAAACGTACTTGTTATTTTAAATGAGATATTAGCAATATGAATTAATTACGCACACAATGTTAGACATACGATACATGTAGAAACAGCCATAACACTGCAACAATAAGGAAATAAGCGTGTGTGGCATCTGCCTTGTATACTTGGGGGCAGATTCCACATGTGTGTCCACGAAAGTGACACACACGTGATGTATAGTCACTTCTGTTTGGAACATCTAATATTGGTCCAAAGTCCCCCTTCGAGCGGTGTACTTTGAAACCGGTAGTTGACCTGAGGAATTCACCAGCACCTTACTGTCGGCTAGAACAAAGGGAGGTCAAAGGTTGGCTTCCCTTAGGACATCAGTGCGGCGGTGTCCACCCTGGGATACTTTCTAAAGAGAAACTGCTTGACCGTTGAGACGTCACTTGTTTCCGACGGGAAATGGGTCTTTGGTAAACACCACCGCAATACAATTATTTATGTATTCTCAGTTTTTTTTGCAGTATATAAAATAATTTTATCCTTAAAGATGCTTAACATCAAAATGAAACGTAACTAAAATGTTCTATTGAAGAATATTTAAATTTTATAAAATGCCAAACTCTGATTACATCGGTAAACTTAAATCATTCTTACATTTTTTTTACCAAATATAGAGAATTTACTTTCTAAAATAACACAATTTCATTCCACAATTCTTCCCCTTCCTTTTTCATCTAACATGCCTTTCTGAAAAATAACAAATTTACATTAAATTTGCAGCTTTGGATATTTCCGTTGATAGTAGAAATCCCATATTTAACTCTAAAGTATTATTTAAGAAAATTTAAATGCATATTTAGACATACAATTTTTACCGCAATTGACGGAATTCATAATTTTTGTATTCAAAAACTGCTACATTATTAAGAAGCATCTGATCTGCATTGTAAGTTTTTCAAAATCAGCTTTCTAATACATTTAACAGATATATTTAGCTACTTTGATAATAAAAAATCTCACAATAATTATTAACATAATTAAAATAAAGGCAGAGTTTTGAAAATATTATTAATATTGTTTCATATACTTTATGAAATGTCATGTTTACACGTAAATGCAGACGCACGTGAAACACCCTGGTTTTCATAATCTTAATTTTAGGATTGTGATTTTTAAAATCCATAACAACAAAAATTATGAAAATGCAAAATCCTATTTACCATAAACAGTAAAAGATTTACAAATTGTACCAGTCTAGACATAGCTAGAAAAGAAAATCGAATCTCATATTTTACAATGAAGAACGGATATTTTTATGAATCAGCAATTACAAAATAAAACATTTTGCATACCTTTGGTTACCTATTAGCATGCCATTTACATTGCTCTATGTTTTCAATTGTTCTTATCGATTAAACAAACCAAGTTTTCCGTCTTTTCAAAGTCATTTTGAAAAGTTCTTGAACTTGATTTTAGCATTTTATTTAAAGAGAGAATACATTTTTGTCCATTCATCTTTCTCTACTCATATTTTCTGATAAACTTCCCCGCGGTTAACTTTTATGCACTTTCTATTCGAAAACTTTCTACGTCAATCCGATATTTCCCATTATATTTACTGAGGATAAGAATTTATTGGATTCAAATAGCACCGACTGGTGGATGTTTGAAGAACTCCTAAATCTATATTTGGCATTTGGTTGTTTCTAAGAAAATTCAAGTTGGTTTCAAGTTGTTTATATAAGAGATCGAAATGATTGAGAGAACGTGCTTGTCGTTGTTGTATATTGGTTCAGACTGTCATTTTAATTAAAATGTGATATTAGAGAAAATTAAAACCATTTCCTTGTAATAGAGTTTGTCAATAAGACTCATTATATGATACTAAATATCCTGAAATTAAAAATCGGACCTTCTCCGGAATATTTTAGTAGTTTATTGCCTGAACTTACTGAATGAAAGTGAACTAAGTATCAGAACACTGAATCACGTTTCTCGAATGTCAGTGACACTGTTTAGACAAAATTGGCTCTCACATAATACCCTCTCCACAAACATTCGAGTGTCAAGAAAAATTCACTATCAATTAGGAAGCCCCGATAGCCTAGAAATTACGGTCAAAAGATCATGGGCGGCGTGTCATGAGTTTGAGTCCTACAGCCCCTGAACATCGGTCATGTATATTGGCTGACATACGTTAAAATCTTGCGAGGCTTTATATCCTCACCTGTGTATGGTGTGGAAGCTCGGAGTGTGGAGTACCACGGTTCAAGTGTCATCTTTTTTCTTAATTTACAATTGTGAAGTCCGTCTCTAATACCCATCATGTTGCTTTTGTAAGACACTGGTAATCACTAATTTTAAACACTTTACTGCCGACGGCGTATATATCCGTCTAGCTCAAATGGAGTTTTGTGTGTCCAGGACGTATATATACGTCTGTCCGAAATAAGGTTCTTTTTGTTGCGGTACTTTTAGTAAAACTATCCGAAAGCCTTTGGAATGCGATAAAATAACCTTGACAGTGTTTGCGAAACATTTATTTCAGATAAAAAATTTGCTTATTTGTAAGCTTTTTTTTTCTCCCGCAATACGAACACCTATGTGAAAAACGGTGGCCCTGGTAAGTGAATCGCGTAACTTTTAAACTGCAGGTTGTGGAGTTAATAACCTGGAAAAGTTGAGAAAATACATTTGGAAATAAACCAATTACCCTAGATAACTACATTCAAATCAGTGTAACTCTATAATTAATCATTCTATAATCGTCCACTACGAATTAGAAATATATATATATTATTTTTCCTTTATTTCAAGTAAGTTACTATATCTTAATGGATGTATTATAATATTCCCTTTTAAAGCTAGAAATGTGGTGAAAATGAGCGTTGGCACTCTTGGCAGACAAAATTTTCTTCTTGAGAAATAGACATGTTGCACGTAATTGCGTACGTGCTTTGTTAGTCTACGCTTCTTAAGAAAACAGAAGATATAAATTATGCGTCTGCAAGTTTGAGGGATATAGACTATTTGATAGATTTTTATTTATTTAAAGTTATATTAAACCACCCAATTATTCCTAATTTTTTTAAAATCCAAATAATTCAATTTATTTTTTTATAAATATTTTCATTTTCCTATTCAGTTTAAGAGAGACTTTTCAGGAAAAAAAATTATAACAGCACGGAAATCTCTCCAATTCAAATCATTTCTTAAACCTCACTAAAATTGTCTAGCTTAGTTAACCTAGTTTTTATGGTCATGAAATGTGAATGGTTTTGTCTGGATTTATCTTCATAGATATTCGTCGTCATATTTAAACATTATTTAAAGTAGTTATGAAATCTCTTTCTGAGAGACTGAGGTTTTTTGCACAATTTAAAACTAAAATAACAAATTTTATTCTATATAATGATTTTCTTTTTCTCTCTGCTGTTTCAATCTCTTCTACATTGATTTCAACAAATGCTTTTCTCTTTTCATTACACTTTTGTACTTTCAATTTTTTGCACCTCTTAAATTTATTTGAAATACGAAAAAAAATCACTTAATGTATATATATACACTCGACACTCCATGAAGGAAGCAGTTGTTTTGAAGGAAATTACATATATATCTGTTTGTGTGCAGCTCATACCCATATAATTACATGATAAAAATATCAAAGTCATAGAGCCCATCCACGGCTCCCGATTACAGCCTGAAGGTTCAAATCAGCAGAGGGTGGAACGGACGCTGGTGGCGATACATGCTTGTATTCTCCTCGGTAAAGGGTGGTATAGATTCCTAATGTCATACTGCGATTTCATTCTACCACACGTTCATTAGCTGTTGCTTCAGATCTGCGTGTATTTTTTTTTTTGCTTATTACATATTATGTTTATGTTATAGTCTTGGCATATTGGAGGAGACTTGATACTTGTAACTTTTAATTATTTCGGATCAGGACATTGCAACAGTTCACTTAAAACCTAATTTCTAAAAACACAGAAACACATAAGCGAAAGCAGGCAGTGACGAGGATATTCTGTTGGCAAGCAGACAAAAAACTAAGAGAGTGAGCACACAGCGCTCCGGGCTTAAAAACTAGTGATGAAGGTCATGCGAATTCTTTCTATTGGTAGTTGTGCTGGTTGTATATATATTTATATATACATATAGTAAACTGAAATTCTGGATGGATACTTGAAGCATGTGAATCGAAATAGTGAATCAACTAACCGTTTCAATTGCTTAATTGTTAAAATAAAAAGTTTTAAAAAAAAGAATAAAACTTCAAAACTATCGTTTTAAACACAAACTAGAATTGTCAGAAATTTTATGAAAAGTTCAAAATCATAGGGGAAAAGTACATATCAACGACGTGGCATAAACTTATTTCTCTATATTCCAGTATTAAATATTTTATTTCAATGGCATGCCAAGTTTTTTTAATGCATGCATTTACTCTCATCGCCAAATTTAAAAAAATCTATAAATTACACATTTTTTTCTAGTACACAACTACTCCTTAAAAAGGCATCTTATGCTTTGCACAAAGACAGCAAATGCCCATCATATTATCTTGAATTTTATAATTTGTTTCCAAAAAATGTAACTGCTTTTCAGTAATTTCATCAAACAAGTTTGAAAAATCCCAAATATTCGGTCAATGAGAACTCTGATCAGCATTGACACCGGAACATGCGCGCCTTTTATCCAGTTTCCGTTTTAAAGATATACACTCACAAAAATGTATTCGCATGACCAGCGAAAAAGAAAAATATATTTTCGCTTTAGCTTAGGGATCATGTGCTACATAAGTAAGAAGCATCTAGAATCTTGTATAAATTCTCGGTTATTCTCACAAGTTCTTTCAGCTGATTTCTCTTCGCTGACTTTCCGGGCTCGGGAGCATGTATTATTTTCCTACTAAACCAGTATAGCCTCTGGGATTCCTTGGTGAAAGGGCAAATAACGAAGGTATTCACTTGCGAAGAAAAATCTTTTCATATTCCCAATGTTTTTCAGCATGTCATTTGCAAGTATAAACTCGAATATACGTGTATGCGAGTGTGTATATGTAACATACTCTCATCTATTGGATTATAATAATTTATAGTTATTTAGAAATATTTATGACACAGGAGAGGCATGTAAATTTCTTATAACTAAAAGACTTTTTTTAAAATAGCATTGTGCATCTGTCTATTAAAAGAAATATTACTTTTTTTCTATTTCGAATGACCACACACAAAATAAACAAATTTTTAATATTAAAAAAATTATGATATGTTTGAATCATGATTATCCAATAAGACCCTTATAAATGTTTCTGAGTGAGTCAAAAAGGCATTGATTTTATTTTTAATTATGATTTTGGGATTTGACACATATCAGTTAACAAAAACACCTCGTTAAGGCTTTAGCACTTAAGATTTAGATTACCGTTCTCACAGTGTGCACTTTCTTACTTAATTGTAATTTTAAGTCTCACTGTGAAGCAACATGATAATTATTGGCAACATATCTTATTTACTTTTTCTGGTACACATTCTTTAAGATATCAAACTGTGGTTGCGACAACTTTTTTTTCAAAAAAATATAGAGAGATGGGGATTTTTTTGTGTTATTTTTAGATTTTTTTAGTACATTTTTTTAAAAAATTTGCTAAAATGAACAAGAGAAAACGAAATTATTGTAACTAAAATGGGAAAAAATAGGTAAAAATTGACAAAAAATAGCATAAACGAGGCTCATTCTGTACCAAAGGTTTATAAACAAATTTTCAATTTTTCCATTCTAATGTGTTGCTATTTTATTCATTTTTAAAATGACCTTCAGGATAAGAAACATTTTTTTTACCAAAACTAGAGCACTTAATCCCAGTTATTATATGAAATTGCTTAAAAAAACAGTGATTATATTCACATAAGGAACTCTTAAATTTTGTAGTAAAACAGTGATTGATAAATCTGAAGGTTAAAACACTTCTACTGTTATACAGAACTTACACAAAAAATTTCAGTTAATTATTTTCAAATTTTTTTAGCAATCGCTAGCCCCGTTTGAGCATTTAAAAAAAAACATGTTTCGAGTGAAACACTTTTTAAATCTTGCTTAACGTAATGGCATCTGGATTGATTATAACACTTGTAGTTTTTGTTTTTAATAAACTAAATGACTAACTTGGTATTTTTTAAAACTAATAAGATGACCTATAAAATAAAATCATAAAAAAAACTGTTAATTGCAAAATTCACAATTTTAGGGTAGTCGTATACCTTAATATTTTATCCACTAATAAGTTTCAGCATTTTGTGCAACCAAAAACAATCCCCCGGCCTCTTGATGTGACATCCTGATTTATACTAATGTTACTTTTAATCAACTTAAAATCTGCTCATTGATTAGTTGATGTCGGTCTTGCACTCCTGCCATGATTATAATTCCATTGAACTATTTTATAAGTCTAATTTTATGGTATTCTTACTATTTATAATTATTTCCCTTTGGCAAATTTCCGTATTAACGTATTAAGTAGCAACGGAGGAAGTTAGGCATTTACTGAAGATTATTCCTTCCTCTCTTTATTCCAATATTGTATGCAGCATCAGAACCGTCAAGGTTACATTTCTTTCCATCAAAATATATAATTTTCTTCTATTAATCGTTTCACGACAAGCTATAGTAGCCCATTTCCTCGTTTTCATAAATTTTGAAATAGTACTTAATTACTGACTTGAACAAATTGGGGTATATGAGGAAATTTTCAAGTATTTTTTCCAACTTCACTAGTCTACAGATTTTTTTCAGTAGATTGACGAAAATGGGTTTATTGTCCTGTGTGTCTTGTCAAAAACATTTTTCTTCCTTGCCTTTATATGTTCTGTGAATCTTTTTTTCTCTTTATGATGTTAAGAATAACACAGAACGCTTTATTAACCTAGTTGTTTTTATTTAAATTTCACTGGCACTTTTATAAAATTGTTCTCAGTTAAAAAGGCAACTCCTAATCTAATACCACCTCTATGGCATTTTCAAAAATCTAGATTACACAGTCAGGCCTCTATTTGTGCTTATGTATTCACGTTATACTAATGATTACAGCTTTATAATGATTCGGATATAATGTAAACTCTGTGCTTACTTTCTCACATAGTTTTATAACTTTTTAATGTGGATAACTTATTTTTTTTGTTTTGAAAAAGAGTAGATTTTAAATCAATTTAGTTGGGAAAGTTTTAAGAAAAAAATCACAATCAATTTTATAAGGATGTTAAGATTTCTATATTATATCTTCTCCAAAGAAATACCACGTCTTTAATTATCTACGAGATAGGATTCAAAAGTTCCCAGACTGAGCCTAGTACGTGGGAAATGTTTGCAGTAGAGCGACTACGATAACATTTCTGTGCTACTGCGTTCTTCCCCTTTCTAAGAAAAGTTTATCCAAAATCAAATGGCTGGAGGGTCGCCATGACATCGCATTTTGTAGACAGATCCATTTAGTAGTTAACAATTAAAATAAATACGTTTATTGAACAAAGGATGAACATAAATACTATGTTCGTTCGGGAAAAAGTGTTACGGAGACTTATGAAATATTGAATCATGTGTAAGGCTGTGATACATTATTGTGGACGCAAACTTTTGAATGGCATCGACGTTTCAGAGAAGGCAGAGAAAGTGTTGAAGACGACAAATGCTCCGGACGTTCGTGGACTTCCTGCATCGCTGAAAACATCGAAAAGTTTTCTGCGGCGGTACGCAAGATCAGGCTTCAAACAATAGCATAATCATTTGGGATATCATCGGCCGTATGCCAACGAATCCCGATTAAGGACCTTAACATGCATAGAGAGTATCAACACATCGTTCCCCACATTTTAATCTGCAAATGAAGTTAAAAGTGCATCGCAGGCTGAATTAAAGGACATGGCTAAGAATGGATTCCAGAAATGTTTCGATGAACTTTACAAGCGTTGGAAAACGTGTGCTGTGGCTCAAGAGTATTATTTCGAAGAATGATGTACTTCAGTAATTTTAAATGGTAATATTTTTGAAGTTATAGACTTAGTCCGGGGACTTTTGAATCCTTCTACGCATAAATACCTAACACTCTGTATTTTTCACCAATATTGTATTCATTAATTCATAAAGATATATATGATGCCTGCTCCCTTAAAACAATTGGTCGATGAGTGTAACTGCAACTGCACCTGTATCCATGTTTTCTTTAAAGCTTTAATCATAATCCTCATATAAAGCATCATCTCAACAATATCCCCCATCATTTAGTTTCTCGTCAATGTTTTGTGTAGGATAGTTTTCCATCAGGATAACTGCCTTGCTAATATAAATTTCGTATCAAACATCAGTATTGTTTTCAAGTAATAATTTCACGAACACATCCGAGAATTTTCCTCTAACGCATCATTCCGTTATACAATCCTAAGACAGTATTTCTGCTTCTATTCTCCTCTTAAATATTTACATAAGTACATTCCTCATACACTCTTCACATATAATATTCATTTTAATATTCTTAGAAAACATTCTCTTCAATCCGTTATGTTCAATGAATAACTTAACATGCTTCACTTGAAAACAATTCAGATTTTCGTGTGATTTAATCGAATTTTTCATTATAAATATTGAGACCTAATTTTCTGTAGCGAAGTATTACTAAATATAATATTAAACTGAGAGCGTTCAATCGGGGCACAGAGTCGCCCCATACACATGAAATCAATAGCTCTGGGAAATCTGTTTATTTGTTGCCAATGACCTTGACAGTAGCCTTTTATATGGCCGCTCTTGAAAACTAAAAAGTATTTGTCACATGTAGCCCTCTTATTTTGGGGAGTGGCAAGTGTTTCTTTACAAACTTAAGGAACATTTTGATTGAGTTCCTCGTATGTCTACTTTTGTTCTAAAATATTTTCTTTTAATATGTTACACTTTTCCCCTGTGAACAACTTAGTGGTTTGAATTTCTGTGCTATATGACTTATAATGGTTTATAAATGTAAATGAGCAGGATATAAATAAAGGGGGCATCTGTGATCTCTAATGAAGGAAGTTGAAACTGTTTAAGCATCAAATAATGAATACTAATCATGATAGTGAAAATAAATTTAAGAAAAGCGATGGACATGACACGTTTGAGTTGAAAGGAAAACTTTCAATTGCTACTTAAAGAACCCCATGAAGAAAATATGAAGCCCTGCCCTGACACATTTCGCCCTGCCAAAAAGATACAAGAAAGAAAAAGTTCAACAGGATATTTGTCGATCATCAAAGGACAGCAAAATATGACAGTTTTGCCTGCAAATAAAATTCCTATAATACTAGCGAAAAATGTATGTAATTTGTGTCCTTTATTAAAGTCACGCACATTTGAAACTTCTTGATTCAGTGTGATTGATATTTTTTCTCAAATCATCGAAGAAAAATTGAGAAGTCATTAAAAGTAGGTAAGTATACTTTCTCTAAATTATTCACGGAATGATTTTTAATTCAACAATAAAAAATAAGTATTAAAAAAAGAATTGGGTAGACTCAGTCTAGCCCGTCCTAAAAAGAACTTCACCGCAGTGATGCGGTCTTAACTTTTCATCAACCGCGCATTTATACTTCGCTTTGAAATTAAGCACAGTTTCTTCTGTGTTAATTCTTCTCTTTCATTTACATCCCTCTCTAAAAGCAACACAAAAGCTATTAGTGACGGGCTTCGTAATTTTATAACTTTAAAGGCAGACCATTTTCACAGCATGACAGCATAAGAATTGATGAGTGAGGATGATTTATGTCATCCATTTGTGTGTGGGGGGGGGTGCCAAAGGAAGATTATCCAAAGTAAATATAACTTCAATTTATTCTCAGTTGCGAAAAACAACACATTCTATAAACCAAAGTTAAGAGATGCTCCCAAATACCAAATATGGAAAACAATAGCGAAGTAGACGAAATACGAGACGACTTTAAATAATCTGATCACTTACGTCTAGGTAATATATTTTGATTCTTAGCAACCTAATCTAGTTTGATTCCTAATTGACAAATCGTCAACTGTAATATTACAATAATCAGCTACGAAGTATCCACATCTAACTTCAGGTTTAATTAATCACTGCTATCGTAGCAGTCTAACATCTCTCGCTTTAACTCGAAAGTTTAATCTTTATACACAAGTCTTAATTTACATACTCACATTTTCATCTTCGAATGAAAGCTTTCCATGGAATAAATTTTAAAGCCTCACACACACACACACACATTTTTCCCAAAAGGACTGTTAGTGAGTTAAATCCTAATAAACCCGTGACAAACTCAATAAATTTAACGACTATTTAAGTTTTTAAATGGTGGTTTTACATTATATATTTTTATAAAAATGGCAAAAACATCAAAAAACATGAAAAATAGATACGTAAAAAATTAATTTACAAAAAACCTAAAAAAATGTGATTTTTTTGTTTTTGTTCCTGCGTTATACCACCAGTCCCTATGACAGATACGCATTTTAGGGGACACCAACTAATGTAAAAGTATACAAAAAGTTGTACGTCATAAAAAACATTGTTACAAACTTAATGACTCAGTGAATTATTCATTCTTCTATTATACCTTATTATTTTTCTTACATGAACAGACGACTGATCTTATCATTAATCACAACATTTGCAAAAATGACGTATAAAATAACTTATGCAATAAAGTAACATACACAATAATATAAGGACAATATTAGAGAAGAGATTCAATTGTGCTTATTGGCTTTACTCGGTACTTTTTAAAGCATTTGTTGCATGTAATGATATTAATACAGCTTTCGACCTTGTCATACTACATAAAAGTTGCCTTTGTTTTTATGATGAATAATTGATAGATAAATGTTATTTATGTTTACATGAATCTACATCAAAGAAATTATATATATAACTTCAGAAATACCCTGTATATCGCACATGAAAAAACGGGACGATATAAAATAGTTTATCTTAAAATGTTTTACACTATCAATGAAGATAAAAACTAATTCCATAATATTTTCGCTGTAAAATTTTATAAATGTACTAGCTGACCCGGAAAACGTTATTTCGCCATATTAAGTGAATATTTAGGTAGCCAAATAAAAAACAACTAACTCATTGTAAGTGTGTGGGGATGTGGTATATGAATGAAAGCGGAATGGAGCGCTATGAATGATGACGGTTTATAAAAGTAACAAAACACCAAACATTCATTTTTTTGAATTCTTTGTTTTTCATTATTTTTTAACTAATAAATTTCAAATAACATCTCTATCACAAATTATGACAGTTAAAAAATAACATTATCAGTCTTTTAGTGCCATGGAGTGTACCCTATTTTTATTGAGTCCATCTTCAGCCAACACAAACAAACTAGATGGTTTACCCCCGCGAGAACATGCCATTTATAATTGTCCGTGGGAAAAATACGGTGTGCCCAAATCTAAGGCACAAACAGACATCGTTTGACCTTGAGACTTATTGATTGTCATTGCGAATACCAATCTAATTGGGAATTGAATCCGTTTGAATTCAATTGGCACATCTGTGGGAGTAATAGGGATTCGTGGTAATAATACATCTTCTCCTCGGAGCTTGCAATTCAAAATTCTGGCTTCGACAACGTTTTTCTTCAATGTTTTAATGACTAATCGCGTGTCATTGCACAGCCGTGGTGGGTTCAAATTACGAAGCAAAATAACCAGAGATCTTACCTTCAGTTGTAAATGGTACGGTGGCATTCCTGGCAAACCCAATGAGTTCAAAAACTCTGCTGGATAATTAACAGCTTCGTTGGTAGCTCAAACTGTATCGATAGATTTGTTTGACATCAAGTTCCCTGGCAACAAATATTTTATCTTGAAATTCAAATCGTTGACGTTCACAATTTTTGTTGCCAAAATTGAACTTTCTGCCAGCCACACATGATTAAAGTATTGTGTGTATATCGGGAAATATCTTGTCATTTTGCGAGTTAATGATTTTGCAGAATTCGGTCGGCAATTTTATGTATCCAGTATTTTCATGTACAGCTACTTTTCCATCGCCGATACCTAACAGTTATTTTGAGAATGTTTCAGCGGATGGATCTTGAAGCAATTGAACGCGTATATTTACTTTCAGCTGTACTTTTTCAACATTACGCCAAAGTGGCGATGATTTCAAGTAAGCGTGGATCTCATCAGCTTAAGTTGAACGTGGAGTGACGGGAAGTGTTTGTCTGAAATCACCTGAAAGAAGTAGCTGAGTGCCGCCAAATAGGTTGTCGTTGTTTTTTATGTGTTTTAATGTCCTGTTCAACGCCTCAAATGAATGTTTGTGTGCCATAGTGCATTCATCCCAGGTGATAATTTTACACTGTTTGAGCACTGTGAAAAAAAAACTGTGTGAAAGAGAAAATTTTTTTTTTATACAGGTATATATTTTAAGTGAATCTCGGAAATGAATTGAATACATTCTTTCATCTTAATCTGACATCAATAATAATTTAATTTTGAAAATTATATAAATAAAAAATGACGAAAATTGAAGCAAAAATAACTTTTTCACTCGCATTTTTTTACTCGCCAAATTTGCTGAATTTCGCATGTTTAAGTCAGAACTTTTTGTTGCACCCTTAAGTTAGATTTGAAGTGGACGGTGAAGCAGTTGAAAGCTATTTGGCGTGGAACCATTTTTCGACGCCAAGGCTTAGCTAAATGTAAAAAATAGCTTATTTTTTATTTAAGCTTTTATTTTTTATGGCTTAATATTTAAGTTAATGCTTTCAAACTTCACTCATTAATTTAAAAAACGAAGTACTTTTAAAAAAATGTACAAAAATACTGTTTAAGGCGATTTAGTACCCCTAAAAATCATTAAACTGTCAAAAAAAAATTATTGGCTTATTTGATACTTTAAAAAATGCATGCAAAATTTCAAAGCTTTACCTGCATTTTTCATTAAGTAATGGAGCAATATTTGATGCTAAACAGCAACTACCGCACCTACACATTTCAGATTATCTGCTAGAAAAGAGCCTGATAAAAATTAATTAATTATATTTTTCTAATGCACATCAATGAGATTGGCATTATATATGCAGTAATAAATCATTTTAAGAAAGAATTGTGCAATTCATGCAAAAATTCTAGTTTGGGAATTATTTACTGAATATCAAATGGATTTGGTCAAGATTTAAAAGTTGTGCGTGCTTTTTATGATATTATGAATGAAATTAAAACTTCAAAACGGATTCTCCCAAAGCACAAATACTAAATCTCATTTTGATAACTCATATAATTAAAAATTTAATTCGCAAGAATAGAAAAACTCTCCCATTTTTATATATTTGCTTTTGGTGATATATATATTCCATGTGTGCGAGATTTAACACTTTTTTATTAAAATATTTTAAGACATTTATTTAAACAAGTGCACATATACAGTTCTTAGATTTTGATATATTTTACCTATAAATTGCCATTTGATTTTGCTTTCATTTGTGCACAATAACATGCAAAGGCTTTGAAAATCATGGAAATAAAAAATAAAGGCATAAACATCATTTGTACGTGTTGTGCATTAGCTCTGAGCATGGAATTGCTCTGAAGTGTGTGCATTTATCATTTTTTATAATTATTAAGATAAAGTTTTATGAAATATTGATCTTTCATTCGTTTTTTTTCTATATATTCATTATGGCAGTGTACTGTGTAATTGTTCTAAATTTGTGCAATTTTTTATGGTAAGTAGTTTTAAATAAGCTAATTAACAGTTCATAAAAGTTTCAAACTATTCGATGAATATTATATCATTTTATTCCTGGAATGAAAACTTCAAACTCATATTTCTCCATGTTGAATTTGTATACATATACTGTTATTCAAAACCCTAAGGCGTTTTTGATAATTGAAGTATGGATTTGAAATTTTTTATACATGTTCTGAAATGTATGTTTTGTAAAACTGTGCATGGAATTAGCTCTAACATGCGTGTTTGGTACTTTTTCTAAAAAATTTCAAAATCAAAATTAATGTTTTTTTGGGGAATTTTTGGAAGTTTAACTATAAAAAATTAATAAAACATTAAAGAGCAGCAGCAGAAAAAAATCTATGCACAGTTTTATGTAGTATATTTAAAGGTACTTGGAAAAAATTTTGAAAGAAAAGAGACAGATTTAAAAAAGCCTTAGGGATTAAAGAATGCTTAAAAAAGCTAAACAAATTAAAATTTACAAACATTTTGCAACAAATTAATTTTTTGTATGGAATTTTTATTAAATATTAACCTGTATAAAATACAATTAAAACCAAATATCAAATATTACAAATAAAAAAAAATTGCGAAGATTGTACCATATTGCCTTACATTTTTCTCGCAAGAGCGGTATTTTACGAAAATAAACAAAAAAAATTAAATCCGTAATTTTTAATCAATTTTTTCAATCTTCGCACAGAAGTTTGATAACATTATTCTACAAGCGCAAAATAGTTTCGTATAATAATCTTAATAAATAACGAAGTTATTCAAAGTTGAGTTAAAATTTTGAAATTTTTCGAAAAATTGTTAAAAAAAAAGTTTGGGGCATTTTATTTTTTAAATGACTGGTTCTAAAAGAAAAAGTCTTGAGGTTATTTGGTGGTGAATATCGTTTTCATTACATGAAAATAAATTCATACGCAACGACTTAGAAATAGTCTTCATAAAAACGCATCAGTTTTAACTTTTTTTGATAAAAAAAAATCTTAAAAAATAGAAAATTTAATTATTTTTAAAAAAATTATACCGTATTGTGACTAAATAAATGATCTTTGCAATTCCGTAATTAGTTTTTGTCTGATTTCAAAAGCAAAAATTGGATGGCTATTTTAAAATGGTCGAGAAAGTGAGATTTTTTGCTCAGCCGAAACGGAATTGAAGTTTTGCCAAATAAACAACCCTCAAGAGTAAAACAAATATGCGTTTTAAGGTTTTTAATTAATATCGTCTGAACTAATTGCAATATCGGAATGAAAAACAGTTTACGTCCTATTCTCAGACCTACTGAATATACGCACAAAATTTCATAAGATTTGTTCTTGTTTCGGAGGAGTTTGGCTACAAACACTTTGACACGAGAATTTTATATATTAAAAAAGCATTATTATGCAGTTAGTGTAAATGGTAACGAGATTTAACAGTATTAGTTAACTTTCAAGGTATTCGAACACGTTCGGAGTACTTTTTTTTAAAAAATATATAGCATACTGAAACTTTATAAATGCATTTTTAGTAATCGAATCAATACATATAAATACTAATATTTATACATATAAATACTCTGACTTTAGCATAAATCATAATTATAAGTGAAATTTTAGTAATATTTTTGAAAAACTTCAAAGCAATTAGAGGAAAAAGTAGTAAACTTATGCCAATAAAATTATTACTAAACAAATTAGATGCATTTACTAAAAATTTTAATGATTTATTAAAATTTTAAAATTTTAGAGCTGATCGAGTAAATGTTATAAGAAATGTGACAATCTTTATGAGACTATTATTTAAATAACGACCATAACTCAAAAAATATTCATACAATAAAAATAATTTAACACATT
This sequence comes from Trichonephila clavata, assembly GCA_019973975.1. Classification (NCBI taxonomy): domain Eukaryota; kingdom Metazoa; phylum Arthropoda; class Arachnida; order Araneae; family Nephilidae; genus Trichonephila; species Trichonephila clavata. The sequence goes on along the minus strand of BMAO01029740.1, from coordinate 46,352 downwards.
CTCTAGAAAGATAATATAAATATCACGTTCAAAATATTTTATAGAAAAACAGTAATAACATTCTGCGCTATCAGATCGCCATGTTAGATTTAAAACCATTTAAATGCTCACTTCTGTTAGATCACAGAACTACTTTCGGTTTTTTTTGTTTTTGTTTTTGTAATGGATTGAAAGAAAGCCTCTAGGTAGCACAGATATAACACAGAGTCTGTTTTTGTAGAGCCAAATGATAGCTCTATTCAATAAAATAAAAAGCAAAAAATATATGTTTTGATTTTAGAGTAGTCGGATTCCCCTTAAATGCTAAGCATCCAAAGAGACAAAAATAACCCTTTCTACATTAAAAACAGAAAAATAACAGGGGAAAATATTATTGAAATGTAATCACGTGCGTGTTCAAGTGAAGGAACAATAGCTGTTGTTTTAGGATTAATGTAGATTGTTTTCCCCATATTTTAGGACATCAGCTTTCCCTGAAAAGCATATGCTAAAGTTATTTAGGTGTTATTTTCTATGAATAAGAAATGATCAAAATGTAAAAGAATTTACATCCCTTCTTCCTTGTAACGCGGCTAAAGGTGCAGGGGATCTAAATCAGTTTTTCCCAGACTTTTTTGTCTCATAGACCCCTTGCCATGTTTTCCAGTTTGGCGCAGACCCCTGCTTACTTAATATAGAATTTTTGCAAATTCGTCAACCCAAATGTGTTTTTGATAGCTGAAACAGAGCTACTTACTTTAAAAGATTTAAATTTTTAACTGTAGTGTGAAAAACTTAAGAAAACAAGTACATATCTTAATTGTAAGCATTTATTAATTAAATTAAAACTCAGTATCTGTTACACAAAATTTCTAAGCAGCAAACAAGTGGTTTTAATCACACAATCACTAGTCACAATCATAGATCTAATTTACACTTCATGGTCCCCCAAATTTTCCCTGCTGACGTAGACCCCAGGGGGTCCATATAGACCACTTTGGAAGTCACTGATCTAAATGATCAGACGACATGATGAACTGCAATTATATTATTTAGTACTATTTCAATTCACAGACACAACTCTCTAAATAAGATAAATTAGATCAGTCAGAGCACGAGGGTGAGACGAGATGGCGAGGGGAAAATATAACCAATCCTGCAGATCTAACCTTAAGATAATTTTATACAGAGCTTTTATTATTTTAATGACCGCTCTAATAATTTAACTCTCTAATTTGATTAATGATCACAGTACCTGAACTTTTGCAATCTTCTATTTTTTCTTGCGTGGACTTAAGCACTTCCCCAATTGTTGAACTAATCACTTCCTCAATATTCCAATTTCTCGCTTCGTACACTGTTTACTCATACGTTTCACTGCCGATTTTCTTCGTTTCTCATCTATTCACTTCACATCCAATCTACTCTCCCTTCACTACTCGCGAATACAGAATATATATTTTAAACTTAATTTGCATGATCACGCTTCCTGTCTTCGGAGAAAGTTGGTTAAAAAAATGATGGCCCAAAAGGAATTCCCAAGAAGTTAGTAAAAAGAACCGTATAGATCCGTCACAAATGTTATGTGTAATCTTTCTTGAGTGGCAGTTTCAAAAAATGGTATTCATGATTAAGATACACTGAAAAATATATAGGATTAGAGTTTCATGTTAAGTTAAGGAGAGTTTAAATTAATATTTACAATAGATAATTTTGCTGAATTTGGAAACAACTTCTAATAAAAAAATTATGATTGCACTCCTTGGCACGATATTCTATCAAAGAGTTGACTGTAGAACTATTACTTCATAAGATTTTAGGTTATTTTCAAATAAAAAAATGGCTCTTGTAAGTAAACAAATATTTATATGTTATTTTAGTGAAGATGAGCACGTTTCCATTGTTAGAAAATGAATTGAAGGATACTTTGTTGTAAGACACTAAGAGGTATTTTGTTTTAAATGCTGAGTAAATGTAAAACTGTTCAAAAATATTTAGCCATTTCATTTTTGCCCTGTTCTTTGGAATATTATAATTTATTTATTTACTTTTAAAATGTTTTAATGAAGTTTTCTATTTGGTTTCAATGGGTTGAGCTTTCAATACCAAATATAATAAATGGATTAAGCAAACTATAAAATATATAAGAAATGTTCAAATGAAAGTGATTCGAGATGTGCATCCATGAGATGCATAAGGACAGAAATGAGACATACATAGATAAAAACAACAATATTTAATGAGTGAATTTCATACAGAGATTATTAAAAGAAATCACCCACGGCATTTAGTCAGGCGCCCCTTGCTTAGGAAGGTTACGAATTCTGTCCGCGAAGAATGATGTGGGTTGATCATGAAACAAGTTCATAACTGCAGCATTTACGTTATCTTCGGAGGGAAATTGTTGACCTATTAGGCTTTTCTTCAGTGGTTCAAAGATAGGATAGTCGCAAGGCGAGATATCTAAACCAAAAGCTGGATGTTCTAGGACACAGGTTCCCAACCCTTTTTGAACTGGTGTCCTCTTCTCTAGTAAATATGTTGATACCGCCCCCTTTTCTAGTGAATATTTCTCTCTCTCTCGATACCACCCCCTCATACTCTAGAGAAATAAGAGTGTGCATAATACATGGTGAAAACAATAGTTAAGTTTTAAAAATATCTTATAACTAATAGAATTCATTCTTTAATTTAATTTTTTTCTAAAGCCCCAATTTTTATACTTGCGAATCTGAAGTAGATATTGTCACAAATATATTTAAACGTGTAATATTATGTATTTTAGTCATATGTAGGATATTGTGTTGGAATTGAAACGCGCGCTACTGAATTTCTTCATTTAAAAGAGTGGAATAAAAGTTTTAGCTTACCTGTTATAAAGAAAGGCATGGGTTTTGATGATACGGAGTAATTCATAATAAACTGTTGCTTTTAAAATAAATATAAATTGACAGTTCAGCTTTTACATATTTAATAATGTTTCTTGGATAATATACGTAATGAAATGCAGTGAACAAAACATTTTTCCTACTGCTCACAGACAAAGACAACACTTGCACTACAGAGATTAAAATGCACTATATCATTCAATTTAATGTAGGCCTGAATGTAATGTAATCTTTAAGTTTTTCATCCACTTCTCGAACTACCGAAATATGTGAATTTTCGTACATGTGATGTAGAAATGATTTAAATACATGCAATCAACATAAGGTAAACAGCATTTAAGTTCCCTTTTGTTAGTACATAATCAGCATGTTTTTTTTAATTCTCTTTTAGACTATATTTGGTTCATCTGCCCAAACCCCTCCGTGACATCTCAACGCCCCCTAATTTTCCCTGGATCTTTAACTGCCCCCCTGCAAGCCTCAAACGCCCACAAGGGGGTGTTATCGCCTACGTTGAGAACCTATGTTCTAGGACATCCCACTTTTTACGGGCAAGTGCCTCGACACACATCTTGTCAAAAGGCGACCTACCATTGTCTCGCAGAATGATGGCACCTGACAACATCATACGTGGACTTTTGTTTTTGGTAGCCTTATGTAGCTTATCAAGTGTTAGGGTGTATCATTGGGCATTGAGGGAGATATCCGGCTTCTTAAACGCCAGTAATAAGGGTCTGTGCCTGTCAAAAAATACCATCAACATTTTCTGTCCGGCTGACTGCTGAACTTTTAAGTCGGGAGTCGGGATGTTTTCATTGCATGCTGACGGGCTTCCCTTATGGTTGGTAGTGGCGAAAACAGTTTACATATCTTGCCATTATATGCTGCAAAAAACAGTCAACGTCATCCATGTATCAAAACGAATGCTATAAACTCAGTTTCATTCCGTGTTTCTTTTGGTGTTCAGATATTATGACGGGTACCCATCAGCAACAAACACTTCAGAATGTTGGTGACAATATTGTGAATACCGTTGAAAACGTTGAGCTCATTTGCGACGTCACAAATGTTTGGATATCGATTTCCCTTAATTGCAGTTTCAATGTTCGTTATTAGCTTCTCTGTCACAACTACTTGCTTCTGGCCAGGTCGTGAGAAATCCCTTGTCCCCTGCCAACAGTCGTTAAACATTATCGCCCACCTCGTCACCATGGAATTCGACACACACGTGTCGCCATAAAAAGCCTGCATTCTTCGATGAATATCCACCGGCTTACAACCTTCCAGTGTTGAAAGTTTAGTTACAGTTATCTCATCCATCTTAGTCTCAGTTGCATTCACACCAGCCCTTTTTAATTGAATGTCACGTCCTTAGGAATGTAGTTATCACAAATCTGCTTGCGCTCGCGCGGTTTTTACTATCATGCACCTTTCCTTACGAATGTAGTTATCTTAAAATTGCTTGAGCACGCACGTGCACCTACATACACATTTACTAATACGAAAATACATTAAAAATTGTTCGTATGTGACGCTTCGAATCATTTTTATTAGAAAAAGCCTCATATGTAGAAATAAAATATTTAATAGTGTTCAGTGCCAAAGATTCGTGACTTCTGAGTATATAAACTTTATTCCAATTCTCTCAAATATTTACGTATTATGAATTAAATGTTACAGTTTTATGTTTTAAGCTCATAATGATGTATGCAGTCAGAATTTAGTGCGTGTAATATCCGATTTATGAAATTATTTTCAAATAATAATTTATTGCCAAATTCCAGGGTTTATACTTTTTTAAATTCTTCAAATTTGTGTTTTTGGAACAAAAAATATGTCTGTCCTAGTGTTGTCCATCACAAAGCTGTCCTTCGACCATCACCTCTTTATCAAGTACAAATAGAATATTGGAAAGTAATACCTCCTTCTTCAAATTTTCTATTTATTCTCCCCAAATCATTATAATTATGCACGCGTAATGATGTTAAAAGGCCTTGTTTATGAGTTGTTAAGCAGCGGCAGCGACAAGTTAATGATCATCGGGTGTAAGATTTCTTCGAGACGCTCTACTAAGTAATGCCTTTCTTAGAAGAGCGATAAATGAGATGTAAATAGTTGCATGTAATGACAACCTTTCGCCCAGATAATAATGCAATTTTAGATTTCTTTGCATCAGTGCACTTGAAGAATAATGATACGGAACGCACGGTTTCAGAAGCAAGATTTCTTTTCAACTTCAATGGTTACTCCACGCTGCATTTAAATTTATTTTCCTTTTAAGATGTAATTGCAATTACAAGTTTTCTTATATCTTAGGAAATGTATAAGCTTTTGCATTTATAATTAAAATTTTTCAAGGCAAAAAAGAATAAATGGATAGATTTGCAGCGCATTTGCTTTATTTGTATACTTTGTTCTGTTAGAGAGTGTTGTCTGTATTTTGGTTCATAAATATCACTGTTTTTGCGCACCCTTTTAACATAATGAAGCCATTGTGAAGAACTTATTGTGTATTATTTTTCTCATTCTTTTTTTCTAATGGGCTGCATATTGGCAACTAAGTCTTTGCAGACACGGCAAGTTCCCAAATGTGAGATCCATTTATGGTGGTATAATCTAGTGGCTAATCTCACTAAAAATGTTAACGCTCGAATTAATTTTATGGAAAGATTTACGCAAAAATTTTTAATTTTAGGATTTTTAAAATTTTTAGATCATTTTCTATGTGTATATACTATGTAAAAACGATTTTGTGCTCAAAATTTCATAAAAAGCTTGCCAATTAATTTTTAAGGAAAAAACTCAGAATTTGTGAAGTGGTTTTAAAATGCTACTTCTCCTAAAACATTTACGAACACGCATACAATTTCATTTGCAAGTACGTCAATTTATATATAACAAAAATTGGTATGGGTTCCAATGCATTTGTTATGCAATATTTTTTAAAGCAAAATGAAGACTGTAAAAGAACTATTAAAGACTGTTGAACAATTATAAGCAAAATTTATATCATTTTGTTTACGCCATCGACGGATATTTGCTTTATCTATGACAAATTTATAGTGGCAACTGCTCTGTCCCCTCTTTTTTTTTTTGTAAAATAAAATTGCCTCTCCTTTTATTCTTGCGTCATAGTGAATCGTCTTGATACCATTACCAATATATTTGAATTTCACGCGATTTAAGGAAAGCATATACAAAAAATATCCTAAATACGAGGAGACAACGTTGCTTAGGATAGATCGAATACTGGAGATAAACTGTGGAATGGGATACGTCATCGAAGCAAGTGGCCTTTTGAAAGGGGTCTAAACTCAATATTCCCCATTCAACAAACCAACAAGCCGCACCCGATTTATTAGTAACATTAATCCAGGAAAAACACGAGGTACGAGTAAATACAGTATATTATATTTGCATCATTCATCGAAAAATAAAAAAGTAATTTTTGATAAACATCTGAGTTGAATGAATGAATTACTTTGGCATTCAGAAGAAATACGAATTTTCTTAACAATCGATCTGGTAACTTTGATCTGCAGTCTTGTAACTAAAATTGCAACTCCACATGAATCTCACTCTCTTAAATTTCGCACCACGTAAACATGAGAGCCAGATAATTTAAGGTAATATACGGTGTGTCGGTTCAGATCTATTAAGGATCATGACTATTCGATTATGGTGGGGTGTTATTAATAGAAGACCTCGTTTCGAGATGGTGACCCTATGTTGTGTGCAATAACATTGTTCTACCCCATAAGCATTGCTCAAAGTTTATACACACTTGTTTACTTCTGCTTTACGTGTTTTAACTGTAGTAGTTTTGCAGTGATAAACATCCACAATAAGGTTTTGCTTTAAAAAACAACGATACAAATATCTTAATTAACAAAATTAGAAAGAAAACATAAATGTAATTACACGGTATATATAAATTGTACATAAATTATATAATCTGTTTATTACATGTAGATATTTTGTGTGTTTACTTCTGCAATCCTCAAGTTTTACTAACAAATGTATATGCAAGATTGAAGTATCAATGGAAAAGATGTGCTTCATTACTTTAAATTATATTAAGTCTTGTAATGACATTACTGGACAATGTACTTTCAAATTATTATTTAGATTTCATCTGTTCTCCAATAGAAATCTAAATAAACAGTTAAATTATCTACTGATGTTGTTTAATACTAATCTAAATAAACAATTAAACGATTATTATTAATGGTGAAAAAGTTATCTTGTGCAAAGTGATACATAAAAAGTCCTAAACTTTTTGGTGACACCAGGTGCGAGTCAAGCAGACCCTAGTTTAATAAACACTGGTTTATATGCCTTGTATTCCATGTAAACACCCTTAGAAACTAAGTAACATATCGAGGAGGATTTATATTTAGAATAACGAGTTCTTCCAAGTAATGCACAAAGTTTTAATTTATATTATAATTAGAATTAATATATAATTTATGAAATTTCTTAAATTGTGTTACGACTCATTTCAATTGATATGTGGGATTATAAAGTAACATATATTCAACTTTAATATAATCTCCGAAAGGATGCTACTTATTTTAATATCCATATCTTTTCATTTTTGCTCTTTTATGTTCTCTTCCAAATCTTTTCGTATTTCTTTGTCTGTGCTTCCAACTGTATATACTTTTACAGTAACAGAAGAAAATATGTTCACAAAACATTCATTGACATATAGTTCAGATTTTAAGATTCAAAAATCTTTAAACTTTATTTTATCTTTAACATTCAATAAATAACAGAGATAATAGTTGTTCATTTTCGTGTTTTTTAACATAAATTCATCTAGGTTCAATTCAGCTTATTTAATAAATAGGAGTAGTTATCTTCTTCCGCAGAAATATGTTTTTAACTAATCAATATCAAATTAAAATTTGTTAATTTTTCAGTCTGTATTAATGATTCTTAACCTACAACTTAAATGAAATGAAATATTTTTTTTTTAAATAAAGGAGATAAAATTTAGTTATACAATTTGTAAATCATGTACGTTACTTCCATAAAACTTTCAATCAAAAATCATTTTATACTGATGAATCATTTAATGCACTTTCGATTGTCTTTCTTTCTGTAAATTCTTAACACTAATTGGAGTGTTTAGTATTTATTTTAAGCTACAATATGCTTCATACATAAATAAAATTGTATTACAAAGATATTTTTAATGTAACTATGACTCTTTAATCCAGTCGTTTGAGGCACTTGAACAATGCGGCACCAATCTATTCACTTCGAGAGTTTCTTTTCTCCTGGGGAGTTTGGGCTCTTTTTGACCGTGACAACTATCGGATCACACAACTGCATTTTCTGACATTACTGGCATTTTAACACAGTACTCAAAATCCAAACGTTACTAAAATTAGTGTTCAATCAAAAGGGTGACAAGTCGACTACTCAAAGTTGTGTGAAAGTTGTGCCTGACTCAGATTGTAGAGCTAAAAGTAGGATCCATGGAGGTTAAAGCTTATGTCTAGTGGGAACAGGTTTCTAGTACACTAAAGGGATTATAAATCTGCCGAATCCAACAACAATTTAACCCCGACAGAACCCTAAAGAAAAAGACACGTTTCTTTTTTTTAAAGATATCCGAATCACGGAATCAACGTGGAAAAAGATATTTTTATAAACAGCTTCGATTATTTTTCTCCACACTGAGTAACTAGAATTCATTTGTTTTAACCACCACACTGTACTGTATTATTTCTCTACTGGTGTGTTTTTATAAATACACAAAACAATTTAATTACATAATCATTCAATGCAGTAAGTATAACATATAAAATTCAAACAATTACGAATGACTTTGTCGGATGTTTATATCGCTTACACAAATTCAAAATCTTATAACTTAAATACACATTTTAATCCTATACAGTATTTAGAGTGAATTGTTATTTGGTATAACCGGTCAAACTATTTTGATTCTCGTTGATGGTGAACCGTCTTTTTCGACACGTTCGTGGTCTCTGTTTCGTAGGACTAGCGAATTATTTCTTCCCCAGCAAAGAGGCCTAGGAAAATAATCCCGCGCGGTGCACTATTTTATTTTGAAAAAAAAAACTTAATTTTTCATCAAAATTTTGCTGAATTGTTATATTTAATGCATCAATCTTTTTTTTTCCCAGCAGAAAAGATTTCCTTTCGTATTTTAAATACTTTTTAAACACATTTATTTTCATAAATAAGTTAGATTTTCGGTAGTTAATAAATAATAATGCATGAACTGATTCCGGTTGTCTATTTTTAAATGTACATTCAACCCCCATCCATAAAAAATGAAGTTCCAAGGACGAACAAAATAAAAAAGGAGGAAAGAGAATTCGTGATAAGTAAAGATATTCAACAAAAATGGACCAGGATATTGTTTTTTGAGATGTTAGGTGACATCTGAAATATATATTTGTGTCAATTCGACGAAATACAAATAAAGGAATGGGAGGAAATACCGATTGCGCAGAAAACCGCAGGGGGAGTCTCCTTTCTCTATTATATTTTTTTCTGAGGGAGACAAAAAAAAAAAAGAGTTTTACCTTTGCTAAAAGTATGTGACCATCGAAATTTCTTTTCTTTTTCAGCTTTTATTTTGCATTCTGTTTGAATAATGGACTCACATTTTTTCTTCTTCACATATTTCTTTAAAAAGACGGGGGGGGGGGGAGTGTTGTTGCTAAACTGTATTTACGTTTTAAAGCCTAACAAAATCCTCCACTATAAAATAAAGGATTTTGAAATTCTGATTATATTTTAGCCCTATTTTTTGCACTGATTAATTTCCTTAAGTTCAGACTTTAGTTTTAGCTATATATATAATTTTCAGAAAGTAAACAAAAATTTCAAGGGCGAAAGAGAAATTGTCAGTATTACTTTTTTGAGGATAAATTTGTTGTTTATACACACATCAAATATTCAGAATTTTTGTAATCAATTGATTTTTAACAATGTCGCACTTAAAAATGCATAGAAGTATTGGTGAAATACCTCACTTTTAAAATATGGTCAAAAGACATGGATGGGCCCTTCTCTGGTATCATTCTTCAAACATTTGCACTATATTAACATCAAAATTAAATATCTTTGAATTAGTATGCATCAGCGTCATTATACATCTAGAATTTAGTGTAACCGAAACGCAGATCCACAACACTACTGCTACCACACTGTTATGAAATCGCGACATATCTCACCTCGGCTATATATATTTTTTTTCTTTATTTCGGAAATGAGTTTAAATGAATCCTTCAAAGTATATTATTAGCTAGATTCCAAGAAGCCGAGCCACAGGTATAAAAGTGAAAATAATAAGATCAACCAATAGAAATTATATTCTTTATTTACATAATTCTAAAATTCATGATATCTTAATCTATATAATGGATATATAGTAAACACTGACTGTGTAAATATGAATGTGGAGCTATTAATTCTTAATAATTTCACAAATGAACTTGGTTACATAAATTATTTTGTAATTATTAAGCTCTAAAAAATACGTATTTTCCTTTTTTTAACAACACTAATAAATATAATCCTTCACAGGAGAATACCTCCACTGGTTTTCCATTGGATGGTGAAAAAGAAATAAAATACATTTTATGGACATCATGCAGTATTCCAATCTCTTTGGAGGCAATAACAATCATTTTTTTCCAGAGATAGTGCAATAATTTGTGATAGTAATAATTTTACCGCGTCCGGGGTACCCCACGCGCCACGATGTGGAGTACATGAGAATGGCGAGAGGAAAGCGACGAGAGAGAGAAGACACGGAATATTTTGCAATTAAATATTAATGGTGCCCAGAAGAAAACTCTTGAACTCACTGATATTCTCAGGAATTAGAATATGTAAATTAAATTTCTGGAAGAAACTATAACCGAATCTGACGCTGACAATCAAGGGATATACCACTCTACATAACAACATCAAGCAGATGGAAGTTTTCTCATCAAATCCGAAATCATCAAATTCCAGTTCCCACAAATATTGATATCAATGAGAATAGCACGGAGGTGCATGCTATCAGCTTAACTTTGCCTCCGCATTAAGTCACAATAGTAAATGCTTATCATCCACATAATGCAAGCATAAAAATAGATTTCTCTTATTAATTCGTGGACACAAATTCAGATGTCTTCAATCCTATGAGCCAATCACTTAGTGGTCTGTGAACTTGGATTCAAAAATCTTACCTATATTTCTAAGCCAACAGCACAGCATCAGCCCTAGATATCACAACCAACAATTGGTAAGACAAATAACATGAAAGGTTCTAAATAATGCTAATAGAAATAAATTTTTAATTCTGAGCAGGGGTCCAAGAAAATATTGATGGTACCAGTCACACAAAAAAAATATTAATATTTTCGAAATGTTAACTGGGACAAATTTATCTCAGAATTAAAAGCGCTCTGCTTTCTTAATTCACCACAAACACTTGACGATAAATTACAGATTTTTACTTCATGTATCAAGTCAGCAGTAAAAAAAAATTATCCTTCGAATCAAAAGAAAAGATTACTGGACGAAGGATGACATTAATGATCTAACTGATGAACTCGACGAGCTATCACAGTAATTCCAGATAAATAATATAGAAACAAACAGTCATTGATTGAAAGAAATCTGCTACAAGGCTGAAGACTACATTTCTGCTTGTAGGAGCAGAAAACAGGCTGAGTTCCGCAAAAAATTGGATCCTCGAAATAAATGAACAGCATCACTGATAGCAATTCACTATGGAAACAAAACCAAACTAAACTTTACTGCAAATAACAAAAAACTTTTAGAGCCTACAAGAAAACCATAGTAGCCTTAAAAGTCTACACCTATAAAAACGTCATCACAGGTCTGGTCTTCATGAAGAAGATAGAATTTGCCATCCACAAGATAAATACCAGAAAGGTTCCTGGACCCGACCTAAAATTTAACCGAATGTCTCAGCAGTTCGGAGATTGTGCGAAAAAAGAGTTAGAGGACATTTTCAACATATCTTTGAGTTCAGGCAAACTGCCCAAAATCTGGAAACATTCCACCATCATTCTAATTCTGAGAAACCAAATAAAACTGTATTAAAATGCATTAATTACAGGCCAATTTCCCACAGACTCATGGGCTGGCTCATAGAGAACAACAAGCTCAATTTACAACAAACAGCTTACCGAGCTCATCATAGACCAGTATAAAGCATTCCTTTTAGGGTAGTTGGTACCCCCTATACCGCTAATGTTAAATTAAGGCCTCTAAGGACGCTTAAATTGCAAATTTTTCAATTTTTTGAAAAAAAAAATATATGTTAAAGCCTCAAAATTTCTGAGGATTTTCATACCAAAATGTTGTTGATACTGTAAAAATTTCCGAAGTTATTGAGAAATAACTAGAGAAATTTAAACAAAATCCCTATCTCGTTCGTATCTTTAACTTCATTTTTCTCAAAACAACAAATTTTAGCTTGCGTGCAGAATTTCTCAGAAACTATTTATGATTTCAATTTGAAATTTCATACATGTGTTCAAAATATGGCTCTTCATAACTTATACTAAAATTTTCAATAAAAAATTTAATAATTTTTTTTATTTGAATTTTAGTTAATTTTTTTTCTTAAATTTTTAAAATTTTCGTTGTAATTGTATTTAAAAAATATATTTCTTTCTCTAAATTTTTTAAAAGTTAGTATAATTTTGAAAGTGAACATTTTTATACCAAGTAAAGCTAACTTTGTAAATTTTGATCGATTTTGTACTTCAGAATCTTGCGCGCTGTAAAGTACTAAATTTCAAATTTTTGAAAAATTGTCCAATTTTTATTTCCTTATAAATTTTAAAAACGTTTCTCAAATTCTCCAGAAATTTGAGAACGAATGTAAATATATTTGATTATCATGTGACAAAAATTTCAAATGATTCTTTTGCTTTATTGCTAAGTTACATTGGTTTCAAGAAGGATATTTTCTTCGAGTGCACACATATATGTTAAGGATACTGAGACCCATTAAGCTATTTTATGTACCTTTTTCTCAGAAAATGTTAAATATGAAAAATTCAAACTTTGTTTGCATATTAATTATACTTTTATATTTATACTGAAGTAAGATTTAAAAAAAATGTTGTTAAGTGTTTTCAAAATCATTCAACGTAAAAGTATCACAATAAATTTTTTGAAAATTGTCATTTTTCTTACGTTAACTGACTTTTACAAAAATATTTTGGGAATATTAAAAAAAAGCTCACTTCAGTATATATAATTACACAACAGTTATCTTCACATGGTACTGTACAATTAAGACGTGAAAAAATCTTATGACTATAATATTTTTTTTTAATTTTCAAGGTTCTTAAAACACCTTGTTCTTTGTGTTAATGCAAAAGAGTTTTACACATGAGTGTGTTTTTATACGATTTTCTTTAGAAGTGCACTTTTCAAAATTTACAAAATTTGATTAAAACATACGAATTCTAATGTATGACGAATATAAACTAATGTCAAATAAAAAAAAACAAGGAATTGTACTATCTAGGAAAACTTTCATTTTGAAAATAAGCATTTACATGTATTAAACAGAAATTGACTTTCATAACTATTGCATGCTTTATTTGCTTTTAAATTCTCCCTTGTATGTTGGCATGGCTATCATTTCGAAAATTATTTTATATTCTCAAATTAATATTAATTTAACAAGAAATACTGACTTTCAACCAAAATCTAGTTTCATAGTCTTGTCTTGATCTGTTAAAGATTTTCTCTTTCCTTATTTTTCTAACTTTTTGAGTAATATATCATTGAAGTCACAAATAAAATTATTAACTCTTATTTAGAATAAAAATAACCGAATTCGTAGTTTATTTTACAATTTTGTTGAGTAAACTACATAGAGGAAAGACTATTTCTATTCCTGAAGCATGAACCATTTATTTTAATACGTATACAATTTATCATCTAAAATATTAAGAGACATGATTCTGCAATTTTTCATGTATTTGGTCGAAACAAATAGCAGGCAGAAGTAGGACTAGATAAAAGAATCGGACGTATTTTCCTCGGTACAGACAACGGAAATCCTTATTCAACAAATCCATCATATTTAGCCGAAAGCTCGGAAACGCAAAATATATATTATTATACTCAGATTCTCTTATGAAAAGTTATAAAGATATGATTACAGTCATTATGATGAGTGGTTGAATGAACAATAGATATATTTGTAGTGCTTAAATATTAAAATTCTAATACACCCTTTCAAGTTACTTTCAGTAGCGAAGCTTCGCTTTGAATTTATTTGAATGCATAAGTATTAAATGACCTAGTGTTATTTTCTTTTTTTGTTATCAGAATGTTTACTTATGTTTATTTAATCACTTAAAAAAGCACTGAGGTGAATAAGTTATTACTTGTTTAGTGTCAAAATTTAACATTAACTTCTAAAAATTGAAAATTTGAGAAAAATCTTACACGCAGCTAAATCTAGTTGATTGCTAAATAACGTCGCATTTTGAAACGGTGCACGATGCGAAAATTCTTAATAGCAATCATGCTTAAATAATGAGCAGCACGTATGACACTTCATTCTTCACAAACTTCCAAAATATTAAGAACGTGTTATGGGAAATCCATTTAATATGTTGCGATTGCGTTTTCATTTTCATTAACCAATGACTTTCTGAATTAAAGGAAATTGAATAATTAGTCTCATTTATAATATTCCTCAAAACTACTTCAATACCATCTCTTCCAAAAATTACGCTTGCCATCGAAACTCTGAATACATGCAATCATCTTACGTGTTTTTGCTGCTATTACTAATAAAATTGCGCTTCAAAAAATCAAGAAATCACTCAGAGATCCTTCAAAATTTATTTTTCAAACAACAACAAAATCTACCTCAACATGAAAAAAAAAGAATGTGGATACCTTAAACTCAACAACCACCCGCACCAAAAGTATACGTCCCCTTACAAAATAGAGCTTTTGAAGACTTTTTATTGTGAGATAATTGCACCAAGTCATATTGTTAAATAATTGTTAGCTTTCAGTATGATTTATATAGGATTTGAGATTTGACAGCTTATGTGATTTCATGGCAGGTAACAAAAAAGATCAATATATTGCTTAGAGCAAGATCATCATATATTTTTAGAAAATGAGGAACTATTTTAAAGTAATTGCCGAAACTTTTAATAGGAGACGCTCAATGATTCAAAAACTGTTCCTAAACTACAAATCAACTGACATTTTAACGCACACAATAGCCGGCCATCTATCACAATGTCACTTCGAGAACCTTGCTTTGTAATATGATCAGCAAAAATAAATCCAAGACTATAAACTTCACAAATAACTAAAACAGTTGCTGAGATTTCCAAAAAAAAGTGAGTTTCACCACAATTAAATAAGATCTGGAAAATAACGACTATACTATAGCCAAATTGCATTGAAGAAGTCATTCATCTCTAGAGTGAACAGAGCTAAATTAATGAATGGCTTTTGCCAAAGCACTCATAATAAAGACACATGAAAAATTTAAAAATGTGATACGACGATGTGTAACATCTGACATGTTACACATCGTGGTAAATTCGCCAATAGCAACTTAAATCCTGAAAAAAAAAATGAATCGCGTATGATTGAAATTAATTTTCTATGGAATAATGACATCTTTAATGAAAATTTTATTAAATTAACAAAAGGAGTGATGCAATTTTTTTTTTTATCAAAAATAATTATTTTTGTTCAATTTGGGGAAGAGCGGTAATGATAACTTATGATAACTGAAATATGACACATGTACTTGTGATTTCAAAGTATTTAAAAACCGTTGAATAATAGCGTCAATAACAGTATCACTGTTAGTTGTCAAAACATTTCGATTTGTGTTCATTTCGAGCTTGAGTTCATCATTCAAAAAAGCTATGAGTGGCTCGGCTTCTAGCAAACTGAAGCTAACTTTAAAAAATCACCTATCAAAATCATGGAAAGTGAGTGATATTTTTTTTAAAGCACAAAACCCCCTTCGGTATATGGTAAAAGTAAAAAATGTTGGAAAACTTTATTTTTTGAACCGTTTGATTCGGAGAAATGTATACGACCACCGAAATTACTGTTTGTCCATTTTCAAATAAGCATTCCACCGCACATATGTCCCCAATATCTTGAATAACAATACCCAATCCACTTGTTTGACGATAGGTAATATTCATATGATGAGCCACAACATGTGAGTTGTTCTGTTTGCGGTAGATCGCAACACCAGCAGCTCTGTGGCCCGGTCGTTTAAATTGTACGCAGCAATCGAAGTCAGGTATCGAAACACGTTCGCCATTAGCTATCCACGTCTCTGCCAACATGAGTGACAAACAATTTTGTGAAATAACGTCGAAATCTGTTTAGTGAGCCCTCAGACTTTGACAAGTGAGCGTAAGGATCGCAAGTTTATCCTTAGTGAAGTCTAATAAGACTTGCTGGTATGTGCGGATTTAGAGTCAAGCGCAAACAAAACCGAGTTTTTGAATTAGAATATTCTGAAATGCTAAGTGCTTAACATTATAAAAAAAGGTTGGCGGCTTGATGGCTACCCCACGTGGATATATCTTTACAAGATCCAGCTAAAGGGTGGCGTGGCAGGAGCGGACACATTACATTTTGTGGGCTGAGCGAACACTTTGAAACTCATCGTGGTTTGAGCGGACACATTTTCCCACCATCTTAGAACAAATTCAATTACCGAATTACAAGAATAAATACATTTTTGCCAATCAAATTTAATTACTTGTATTAAATTGTTAAGATGTTATAGTGTGAATACATTTTAAACATAGCGAAATGTAACAGAAATAAAAACTTTCAGAGAAATATTTAAAAATTAATAGTAAGTAACAATATAATGAAAGGTATGAACGAATTTCAGGAATTTTGTGGAAAACTGTATTTTAGAGTCAAATAAATATTAGAACAGATGCAATAGCCATACAATTAATTAGTTTCATGAAAGGAAGTAAAAATAAATACTAGAAGTAAAATACGCAAGATGCAAGTAGATAAAAGAAAATAAATACAAGTAAATAAATACTATAACTAACCTTATATATATATATATAATTTCTACATTTTGCTGCATACGTAAATTTCGTGTTCCCCAATCCTGGACTTGCTCCGACCATCAGCAACCTCCATCTTTGAACTCTTTGATAACTAATGGAAGTTATTACACTGAAAATGTTTCATGTTTGACGGAAATATTTAGAATTCGTTTTGAAAAACTTTTCTGTCTCTTCAACACACAGTTGGTTGCTTTCTTCTATTTAACTTGACGTTAAAAATTGGTTTCTGTTACACAAAATCAGATTCCATCCTCGATTTCAAGATTTGAAATAGTGATGCGGAAAATTCTGTGTTTAATATGCGAGGGACGTTCCGAAAATAACCGGCCTAAGAGAAGATGATACACTAGGGGGTAAAAAAAACAATCACCATGAATCAACATCCGTTGGTGATACAACTACAGAAGGAACGTCAGCGAAGAAGAAATGCCTCCAGTGCAGAGCGTTGAAGAAGAGAAAACAGTAGCAGACCAGCGTCCCCGAGGATAATCGAGTACAAATCCAGATGATATTTAGACTTGTGGTAACAAAGTATGTAACCAATGAAAGTGCGTGTTGCTATCTGGTATGCGTAAGCATGTGTGACTAGTGTGTCTGTCATCCATAAAAACCTAGTATCCGTATATGGTGAAGAGGTTATGTTTCGTTAACTCTCTCGCTGAGTAGTTATTTTTTCAGAGTAGGTTCAAAAATTGCATATTTTTACTAATTACTATTTTACTATTAAATCTACATTTTATTGTTAAAATATGCAAAAAAAAGTTTGCAAAAGAGTTTTTTCTTTAAAATATAGAATTAGAACATAAAACTCTATGAAGGACATAAACAAGAACAGCATGGGTTGCACATCTGCATAGTCGAAAGAAATGCATGCGTACGGAAATCGCTGGTTGTGAAAATTTTGCTGCTTCTACGTTGCCGATGGAAATTGCGAGATGCGTAGCGAGAGGTCTAAATGCCTGGTCACTGGTGTTACATTTTCAGGAAAAGAACGCAGAATGTGGAACAGGAAGTTCGAGGTGGACATCCCTCCGCATACACGAATGAAAACAACGTTGCCCTATTGGACTTTCACCTATTCCTTGCATTTAAAGACTCCTTCTCGGGACACAACTCCTAAAATAATGCTGATATTGAGCAGTCTATGAGATAATTCCAGGGTACCTACTTTTAACAAAGTCTATCTTTAAACTGATTGCGCGTGACGACAAATGTCTCAATGTTAGTGGGGGGTTTGTCGAAATGTAGTGTAAGATGTGTACTTCACGATGATAAGGCGATTCCTTTTGGCAGTAAAGGGTTTGTGTAAGAAAATGGCGAAGCTTACTTTAGGAATGTTTATTTGCATGTACATTACATTTTAACGTTTGTCTGTGCCATTGCCTGAAATTTAACCCCCCCCCCCATAACTTTCGTCTATCATTCCACTATTACTGTGGGATACGCAATTTTTTTCCCTTTATATTGAAACTATATCTCTCCCTACCAAATTTCTAAATGGCTTAGACCAGAAATTATTCTACCCTAATTGAAGAATTGCAAATTCTGAACTTTTTTTTATCCAAGATAACTGCATGTGATCATTTGTCTTTTATACTATCTGCCCTTCCAGATGCAGAATTTTTCCTTTCTGGCAATTTTAGAAACGCAGATTGACAAATGCGTATGGAACAACTACAGTAATGCTATTTCGGAGAGGTAAATTTAAATAACAGCAAAGAGTGCAAATTCTTATTTATAACACCTTTGTATTTTTTTATATATTATTACATTTTTACACTTTCCTTCAAATACAAAAGCTGGTTTGAAATTAATATAGGAAATAGTTTATGAATCGAATCATTAGGTCTGAACTGACATTTTAAAAAAAATTTATTTGTATAAGTACATTTATTTGAATATTTATAATAAATATTAATATGTCATAGATTTTTATTATTTACTTAAATTAATGGATTATAATTCGCAAAGTGAAGTGTGAAAGTGCCATTTATAATGCATGCAAAACTAATTACTCTCGAGCATGCACCTTATTTTCTTTAACAAGAAACAAAAAATATTCTAATGTTACATCACTAAGAAAATACTGAAATTCATTATGCGTGGAAAAATTGCTTTGTCTCAAACAATCATTATTATTTATTGGGTTCTGTTACTCAGAAAACTGTTTTTAAAAAGTGCTTCCAAATAATTCGACATTTTTTCCCTCTATTTCTACTCGAAAACATTACAAGCAAATGACTGGAATTAATTTGATCGCTTTTGCAATTTAAATAGTGCGATACATGTTGTTTATTCATTTAAAATGTTATTCGTCTCGATTTCTCGCTAATGTATTTTGTCATTTTTCTAACAATAAAGCATTTTCCACATTGCTACGTTTTTACATTTCCATGTATTTCATTTTTATACCTACGTAATTAATGAACATTCATCTTATCAGAGTGTTTCTAGTAACATTTGAATTCATTTCCGTAAATGCTGTAAAAGAAAGCATTATATAAATTAGGATTGTCAATGTCTGAAAAACAGAACATAGTAATACACACTTTGATACGTATTGAAATGCTCAAATTTTATTAAAAAATATTAAGTTCATGTGATCGTAAAGTACTTTTGTGTGTGTATGTGTGCGTGTGTGAGAGAGTTTATGTTCATATTCTTAAAGTTTAAAAATAAAATAAGGGTTCAGTAATTAAAGGCATTCTTAAACTTCAATATCTAAAAATAAACCTAATTTTTCAATTATAGTTCAAAAAATAATCCACTGATATATTTAATAAAAAAAGAGAACTAAAAAACCAATAATTTTTATCCGTTTTCTAAAGAAACAAACATAAAAAACAGAGTTTTTCAAATAGTGGGGCGCATCCCCAGGGACATAATAACACTACTTGGGGCGCGATCATAACGAAAAGTCTCGAAATTAAAAGTTTCACATCTTTAAAAATAATTTCTCAAACAAGCAAATGTAACATTCTGACATAACAAAAAATAAAATACTTATTACACTGATTCTTATAAATGTAATACTCGTATAAATGTATGAATACTGCACAATGCACAAAAAATTAATTCATCAATACTATGTTTAGAACAAGTTTAATAATTATTAGTGATTCTCCCATGAGGTATTCATATTCAAAATTATATACATAATTTTATACTTATCTTGATAATTTGTATGGTTTCTAGTTAAAGTCGTATGTAGCTATAGCTTCAAAGCATATTATTGTTGTATTCAGTATATCGTTATTGTAAGAAGGGGACGCGATGAAAATTATGATTAAAAATTGGATCGCAGATACTGAAAGTTTGATGAACGCTACTTTAAACAAATAATAAAATCTAGAAATAAAGAAGTCACGAAAAGATAGGCAATGAGAACATTATGACACACAAGAAGATTAAATCTCTCAGAAAACATCATTAAAGTTTCACAAATATTCAATAAAAACAAATATCGTGGTATTCCATGTCTTGTCTAACGGTGGCCACAGTCATACAAATTATACAATTGTTCTTCCTCGTTTTGCTCAAACTTTAAAACTCTAATTTGCATGCATTATGTAGCTTTGAGTTCAACTTTTTACGAACCGTTTCTGTTAAATATTTTTAATGTATAAATTTATTACAGCAACAGAAAAACTTTTTTTATTACTTTTAAATTATTTTTTTTAGAAAATTTTAGAAAGGTGTTAAAGATTTTTTTTACACGCGGAACATCCATCATCTCACCTTTATTTTAATTTGACTATACAGATAAAAATCTACATTTTGCTGCACAAATAAATTTGCCTTTTAAAAAAAATTTAGGAACAATTATTTTTTATTTTCAGCACATTAATAAATGTCTTATTAAAATATTAAAAATGAATTATTTTTCTCGTTTCTACTACTTTAATAAAATCATCTTGTAAAAATGCTTACAAAATTGTTTTTCACTTTTGTTTCACTAAATAAAATCTGACTTCCCTTTTTTTAATAAAAAAAATCTCCGTTAGTAAATATTTGCTATTGTCTAATTTAAAACTCATACATAATTTAAAATTCTTTAAGTGTAAATAAATGTATTTTCAAACTTTTCGCTCATTATTTAAACTTGACCATAGTACTAGGTTTGTAAGCGAATCTTGAGAAGTGTCCTATTGCTATTTCAATATTCCCTACCAGATGGCGCTCTCTCATAACTAATACAAAATTAGTTAAATGTGATTCAAAGATAATTCATAATTTATAGAAATACTAGCAATATATTTTGATCAGGTACATGTAGTTGTATAAATTTCATAAATCCAGGAATCTTATATCATTCATACTCTAATTGTTATTTATTGTTATATTAGTCATTTTACCTGAAAAGATGTTTTCTCATACACAATTTCAATATTGTTAACAGCAATTTAAAGCCAAATGATCATATTAAAAGTTTACACAAAGCAGAAATCTTTCAACCATAAATTTAGGAAACACCCATCGTACATCGTTTCATCTAAGATAATATCCATTAATTTTTTCTTAATATTGCTTCATTTTACGGCCTTATATTTAAATCTAAAAAATAATAGGGGGGATTAAAAGTAAATAAATACGGAAAGAGTATCGCGAGTGGCGAAAGTAGATGCATAAAAAGAAAGCCCATGAGGACAAGACGAAAAACCAGGATGACAAAAGGCCCTAGGGTAAAAACAATACCTAGATAAATAGTACTTTAAGCAAGTATTTTTTCCCCATCTTCTTTTCGAGCCATAAATCCCGCGGTGATCGTACTTGATTTACGACCAGTCTCATCGGGCGGTAAATTACGCGTCAAGCATTATGAACCGGCGGAATAAAAAAAATGTGTGTATGTGTGTGTAGGAAAGGCGATGTGGAAAAGACGGACACGAAGAAAATTTCCTCGAATAAGGTACCCGATAGGAAGAATGGAAGATTCTTCAAATTATTTCACAAGGCTGCATATTTCGGAAACTAGTAACTTGATTTATGAGGTACTAAATTGCGATCGGTTTTATTTAATCTAATATTAAAGGTTTTTTGTTGTGTGTCTATATGCAACCGATTAATTTTTTGCAGCTGCGTACGTACTAGTACCAGTATACCCGTACGGGTATTGTATATATCCGTAGTAACCCATACACCACATTGAGTAAAAATGCAAATTGAAGTTGCGTGATTTAAAACTCATTTAAAACAAATGACAATTTTTAAAAGTATTTTGTTTTTGCATAGATTTAGATTTCTTGAGAATCACAGTGCTTCCATTCTAAATACAAATCCTATAAGTCATCTGTACTTCGCATTTTGAAGCTACACGAAGGCAAACGGTTACAGAACTTATCATTTTGAAATTACTATGAGCGTATCCATCATGCTGTGACGGATCTATACGCGGCTCTATTAATCCCTTCATGACTCTTTTAGGGAAATATTTATTTCAACCAACTTACACCGAGTAAGAAAGCGTGATTATGTAAATGAAGTATATTATATAGATTCTGTTTGCGCGAGTTTGTGAGTTGACACGTTAGAGTTGGCAAGTAGGAGTTAACATAGAGTCTCGAGTTAGTTGTTAGTTGAAGATTGAAAGAGAGTGGATTGAAGTAGAAGTCTTGAAGTTGTCTAAGAAAAAGATTATATAGCGTGCATCCAACGACATTGATGAAGCCTACAGAGATCACCTGCAAGTTTTCAGTGTAGGATCCGATGCCTAAAAAGTACAGGTATTGTGAGCTTGATTAAGTAGAAGTTAACTCATTAGTGTGCGACATAGTTATATTTGAGCGGATTTAAGCTGTCTTAGATTCAGTTGAGAATCTGTAGTAGTATCCCCGTGTTATAGAATCTCACCTCCGCACTCTACAATATAATCACCTACTTTTATTAGATTGTTATTGTGTCTGATAGATATTTGGAAATTAATTAATTAATTAGATTTAAATTATGCCTGAGGATCATTCAGTTTTTCCCACACACCTAGCCAAGTTTACAGGTAGACAAGGGGGTTCGGAGACAAGCAGGAACCGACCGCTATCACAACGTGAACTTGAGGACTTGGATCGCTTCGACGTGCATCGATTCTACACGGCGGGATCTTAGTGGCATCTGGACTCGAACACGCGGCCTGGACAGAAAAAATGCCAGCAATTGACTTGATTTTTATTAAAGCCATATTCTAAAGTAGCGTGAAGACTACTGGGGAGTGGTCTAGTAGTTTTAAACCATCGTAGAATAATGGGGACGATATCTGGCTTGCTTCCCACTCTCCACCACGCCAACTCTGGAAAACTTAGCTAATACATAAATAAAGATTTAACCTTCATCAGCTTCTATATACAGCGGGTCTTTCGTGACACCTTGACGCAAACCCGCAACTCAATAACCTGGACACGAGCACGTGATCATAAACACTTGGCTCTTGATACCATACACAGTTTCTCGAGATATATTTTAAAGGAAATCAGTTATCTTGTACTTATTAGAAGATAACTAACAAGAAAAACTACATTTTCATAGATTAATAGACTGACAATACTGCATTTGTGTATGCATTATGTGAGCGTGCGTCGCATGTGTATTACATAAAAAAAATTCCGGGTTAACAGTTTTATGATAAATTAATTTTTTTCACTTTCCTGATAAATGAGCTCAAATTATTATGTATCAAAATAATTGACTTCTATGCTACCCTGAAGCTATTTAAATACGCGTTCATGATTTTTTCAACCAAGTTTTTCTTTTAAAGCTAAAAAAAGTTTTTAAAGTATGTCTTCTCAAATTTACACCCTAAATATAAATTCAAAACTATTCCTTCATCTTTTTATCAATTTTTATTTGAAATTTCCATGTATATTAACCATGAAATTAAGACAATTTTTCTTTGAAATGTATTCCTTCGTTAGCCACTACAAGCGTTTAAATTTACTTAAAATAAAAGTTCATGTTCATAAAAGTTCTCAAAATGTTGTTCATTTCGAGTAAGTGTGCACAGGAGTGAGTATTTATGAAAGCCGTGCGATATAGCAACACGATGGCTATTGGCAATGGACATTAAACTTTTGAATGTCATGAATAATGAGAATGTGACCTATCCTGAAATTTCCCCACCACGCCTAGACGGCGAGTCCTCAGAGACACTAAGATTCGAACCACTATTTGACAGCAATGAGTTCATGCCGTAACCAATAGGCTACCAAGGTTACACTGGTCAACATGATTTTTGTCTCATCAGTACCATAGTTGTACTTAATGCAGTTTTTTTATCACGTTTTCAAATATGTATTCGGAATTTCTCCATCATCCACAGTTTTTTTAAAAATTTTAATTTCAATTAATGTGTATTTAAATATTTTTTAATAAAAGACTATTTGTCCATTGCAAAATAAAAACTTCTAGAACATTGTAAATGTGATGGAACCACATGAGCTAACTCAAATGGTATCATTGCTACTGTTGTGAAAGTTCAGACATGTACAGACACTTTGGCACCAGACACAACAGACAGGCACAGACATGGTCTAGACTAGCATGCATTCATTAGAACGATGTCAGTTGTGAAATAGTAGTGAACCAGTAAACACGTAATTGTGAGTGCTTTGTGTCTGGATTGTTGTATGCTACGTATTTACAAATTTATTTCTTTTAATTTGTTGTTATTTGCAAAATGCATAGAACTTGTTTATATCATCACAACTTTTGTTATACATGTGGTGAAATGACGCACAAGTAGCAAAGGCGAAACCTTATTCCATTAGTAAAAAAGTGTTATGAACTTTATTTTGGGTGTAAAGTGGAGGACCAAACAAATACCTGGGCCCCATATATCTGTTGTTTATCCTGTAGTGGTGTAGGCTTCTCACTTCATGGAAGAATGGTACACGCCACATGCCATTTGCTGTCCCTAAGATTTGGAGGGAACCCAAAGATCACTCCTCTGACTGTTATTTCTGCTTAACAAACATTAAAGGGATTACGTCAAAATCCAAACATACAGTGGTGCACCCTGACTTGCAATATGCAATGAGACCAGTTCCACACAGTGAAGAATTGCCCATACCATTCCCTCCAGAACATGTGACATTAGATGAAGAGAGCTCAGATTCCGATAGAAGTAAGGAAGAAGACACAGTTTGTGGTGATACAACTTTTGAACCAAGCTGTTCATCTGAGCCTCATTTATTGACTAAGATGATCTTAACGATCTCCATGAGAATTTAAAGTTATCCAAAAACAGTCTGAAAACTTTGGTTCCCGGTAAAAGGTCCTTCTTCAAAAAAATACAAAGATATGTACTTATTGCAGTCGTCATTCTCAATGTAAAGACTATTTTTCTGAAGGAAATGGCTTAGTGTTTTGTAATGACATTTCTTCTCTTAAGGAGACATTTGGTATTCAACATAACCCTACAGAATGGCTCTTGTTCATTGATTCCTCCAAAGCAAGTTTAAAATCAGTGAGTGCTTCTGTATAATGGAAATAAATTCTCATCAAAACCTGTAGCTCACTCTGCTAGTATGAAAGAAACATATGAAAACTTTCAATTATATTGGCAAAGTTTCAATATACAGTGCATGAATGGAATATTTGTGGTGATTTGAAGGTAATTGCACTTATTCTTGGTCTGCAGCTTGGTTACACAAAGTACTGTTGTTTTTTGTGTCTTTGGGATAGTAGGGACAGAAAAACCATTACATCAGAAAAGAATAGCCTAAACGCGAATCATTCCTTCCTGGCAAAAAAAAAAAATGTGAAACATGACGCATTGTGTAATCCTAAAAATGTGTATCTACCTCCGTTACATATCAAACTAGGATTAATGAAGAATTTCGTGAAAGCCATGGGCAATACTTCTGGTTTCATGTACTTAAAACAGAAGTATCCTAAAATTTAGTCAAGCAAAAATTAAAGAAGGGATATTTGTGGGTCCACTAACACGATCACTAATGCATGGTGAGAGGTTTGAGAAACTATTATATCCACTGGAGAAAGCAGCTTGGCAAGCATTCAAAAATGTAACCCACAGTTTTTTGGGAAATCTAAAGGCGGAAAATTACCGTGATTTTGTTCATGATCTTATAACATCTTACAAAAATTTGGGCTGTAATAGGTCCTTAAAAATACACTTCCTGCACTCGCACTTAGATTTCTTCGCGGAAAAGTTTGGTGCAATGAGCGATGAGCACGGAGAACGCTTTCATCAGGAGATTTCAGCGATAGAAAAGAGATATCAAGGCAAATGGAATGCTGGCTGATTATTGTTGGACCATCAAGAGGGATACTCCACAGGCCAAATATAAAAGAAAATTGTGATTTCTTAATTTCTAGATGAGTCCGAACGTTCGAATATTGTGCACTTAAGAATGTAAAAAATATTAAAGTGTTTCAAATTACAAATGCCTGTCTCTCGAAAACCTTGCGTGATGAAGAAAAATCGATATCATATTTGAATTCAGGAGAAGAATGCTATCAAAATTACCTATTTTTCTTTCTGAGACAAAAAAAAAATTTTTTTTGTTGCCCCGTGGTAATGAAGCTATTTAACAGATATCAATAAACAATTAATACCAATTGCAAAGTTGCTACCCTGAACAAATGCAATTCAGTAATAAGTTTGAATAGACAACTCTATACATAAAGCTTCCAAAGCATGAACCGTTCTTTACTACTATCAGTAAGAAACTATAAGAATTACTAATAAACAATTAATGCCAGTTGCAAATTTGCTACACTGAACAAAGTCAATTCCCACCTATTTCGAGTTTTGTACAACATAAATTAAAAATACGCTTCCGGAAATCTGTAAACTAACAAGTAGAAGTTAGAATACATCGGCAAGTTCAAATAAAGCGAGCATTTTCGCACACTCACTTCGGTTATTTAATTTCCAACCCAACAATAAATCACCATCTGAAGCCTACATTATTTGTCTATAATTATCAAACGAATTTTAAACATCCGTGTTTACATACAGAGGGTTTTAATTGACGCCTTAGATAAAAGCCTAGGTTTACACAGACACGCAATAGGATTCTAAAGATCAATCAAGAAAAGAATGATAAATCATTAATCATCGTTAAATTCCTTTCTTAGTAGGATCTGTTGGAATTAGGCAGATTTTAATGGATCGCAGTACATGGCTGCCTCGTTAACACGGAGAATGGATCTTCCGGTAAAAGAATCTAAGCCTTTAATAGATGGTAAATTGAATGTGTTTGCTTAAGATTAATGGCGAAATTTTAAAAAAAATAACGCATGTCAAATACCTGATGCGGTCTATTAATCGAACCATTTTCTCTTCCTTAAATGTTTTCATTTGCTTAAAGTTTACTTTTTGATTATAATAGGAAAAAAAATGTCTGGATATATGAAAATGTACTTTTAACGCATCTTCTTTATTTTTAACAAAATTTTAATATTTCATTCGTTGATTTTTGAAACGTATAGGTGTTTATATTTTTATTTTTGTTTGTTTATTAATTTTTAGAAATTAAGATAACAATACACCTAATTCATTTTAATCGATGAAGCGTTATGTTTAATATTATTCAATAAATTTATTTTTCTTTGATAAATACTCTGATTATTTTTACTCTTCGTTATATTTACATGTCTCCATACCTTTATTTATAGTGTTGATTCTAAGATATACTGATAAAATATTCCCAATAATCATATTTGAATATAAATAGAATATTGTTACGTAGATCGGGGTTAGAGGATTTTATGCAAAATCAGTTGTAAACAACAAGACAGTTCTTTAGCAGCGATGATAATTTATTGTCGAAAATCAATCCTTGAAACACAAGATTCAACAACAAAATTCACAGAATAAGTATCAGAAGGATTTCACACCTTCAACAGCACTTAGACACAATTATCAGTATCTGAAAATACACGTATATATAAGCTTATTCAAAAGCACAGCCGAGCTAATCACGATCAAGGCAAGTTCACTAATTGCTAGTCAAAACCAGACTCGCTACCCGCTGGCTGAAACCAGATTGACTGTTGTGAGGAGTATTGCTCTATTTATAGCCGGGCCGAATCTTCGAGAAAGATGCGCTCGCGTCATAGATCGAGAAAATTAGTGGATTTCTCCACTAATTTCTAGAAGAATCTAGAGGGTCCCGAATTTGCCAACATAGTCACCAATGTTGCCAAATCGGTCACCAACTTGGTCGCCAAAAATGATGCCAATTTGGCTCTGTTGCCAATATTTCGCCAAGTTCCCATTCAATCGCCATTTTCACGTAATGTACGGCGTTGCTGGTGAATATTACAGTTTTAACATGAAATAAAAATAGCATAGCATGTAAAGGCATTGCGCATCTAAATACAAATTATTTACATTATTTTATACAAAATTCGTAACAATATTTTCCTGTGTGTTGACAACTGAAATACATAAATGAGCGTTTAATCATGCGCTGTCTACAAATCATTATTATATATTATACATAACGAAAAAAATGTAGAATGATTTGCATATTTTCTAAATTTTAGAAACATTTTTGTGTGTCTCAGATATTTTCTTATCTGAAAGATAGTAAATAATTTGAATTAACCCAAGAGAAAAAAAAAACGAATATGCGATAACATGTATCGAAATAATATTACATGATCTTTACTGTGCCATTACTTATGTCTATTTTCATTTAATCCCTAATTTATTTTATTATAATTTACTGTAACAAACCCAGTGCAAATTGGATGCAAATATTTACTAACTCTTTAATTACAGTTAGGTACATTTTAAATCATTCTGAACAAATAAGAGAGAGATATACATTTAATTTTAAATACTATATTTTCAAACCCTAAGAGATTTACATTTCAGAATTAAGAAGCGTACAATAAGCAGAATATTTTTTTAAAAAAAATATGCATGTTTCAAATAAAAATAATTTAAAGGAAATGCATGCAAAGTTATTATATTTTTATTTAACGTATAAAAATATCACAATGTACATTGGGCTTTTTAATCAAAGTAAGAAAGAAGTCTAAATATTTTTTTTTTTACATTTTAGTCTCACTTTAAAATTTATTACGTAATGTCTAGTTTGTATTAAATATTAGGATTAGGCAAGGGACTAAATTAAGTCAAAATAAATTTTCACGCATTAAAATTATTAAAAAAGTACTACAAATTAAATTATGTGCAAATATTTTTTTTTTTCAATTTCCCTTTTGCTATAGCTCCTAGATAGTAGTTTTAGGTTATCGACGGATTCTCCCTTTCCAGTAAAGAATGATTTCGACATGTAGATGTTATATATATTCAAAAAAATTCACATTTTGTTTTGATTTTTAAACACAGTATTTAAACTTAATTATGATAGATAAAATTATATTTAGAAATCATACTTCTCATTTTGTTGTTTGCAATTAACTATTATGTTTATTTCGTTTTCTGTTATAATACATACTAATCTCTCTAATTCATTAGAACTATTTAAGATAAGTAAATTCCTGAACATTTTAAGAGAGAGAAAAATATTTTTACTTTGTTAAAATAAAGTCGGAATAAAAAAAAACACACAGGGATTCTGTTGTAATTCAATTCTTTATTGTAAATGTTATCTGTTACGCAAGGTACTTAATTCTAACCTTTAAAAAAACAGATTTTTTTAGATGATACTGTAGTGTGTGTGTGCGTGTTAGGACTTATCGGCTATGCTGCAGCTTCACAACTTCGCAACCCCAGAAATATTTAAGATTTCAGACAAATGAGTACGAGGTAACATGATGTTCACTGGTGTGACGTTGTGACCCCTTAAAATTATTTCATTCCTTGTAGAGAAAAAGATCACACAGATTTTGGCCAAATTTTCGTTTAGTATAAATTAATTTAATTATAAATTAAAAAAAAAATAGTTTCATTTTTAATACGAAAATTTTTGCAGCCTTTCGCTGGAGAAAAGTTTCAATCTGGATCAATGTTCGTAGTTATTCTGACGATCCACTCCAGGTTAATGCTGTCCCACAATCACTTTTGCTGGTAACGCCTCCGATCAAACACTCGAGCAGCTGCCCTTTAGATTTCATCACTTCATCTTTAAGAGGTCGTAGCAGTTTCTTTTTCCTGACCTATCTCGTGCTTTTACCCCCGTAACCTCTCTTGCTTGTGATTGAAGGACAACAAAAAAAAATCTGATGAAAAAGTTGAAAAAGCAGATCTTGTCACCCTGCGGACCAACTCCTTCTCGGATTGGCCTTTTTCACGCTCCCAATTTTTTCCCATTGGCGAAGACAGCGGGTCTGCACCTAGCATTCTTCGTCTGTGATCCCAACTTCATTGGGACACAGATGATAGGCCATCACAACAGATATCAACAATGTCGAAGTTCCTCGTACACCATACCTATTATACGTATATATATCAACCTATTTGCCATTTTGACGCTGAGAATACTCTGTTCGATATGTCTTTATCACAACAGGCTGACATTTTCATTCTAGTAATTCGTGGACCACACGTGCGAAGGAACAATATAATAGAAACTATTCAACCGAAGTGTCCCTTCTATAAGTCATTATGACTAAAACCATCTGAATTTTTCAGAAGGAACAGGTGTGGTAACATCAAAGTGTTCTCCAGAATCGGCTCAATATCTGTTTACCTCCAAACGTGAAGTATAAATACGCAGCAGTCTCTTTTTGAAGAATACAATAACTTATCGGGACATTCTGCTCTCACTCTCATTCATCAAACTTGACAAATATTCTCGTGAAGCATTCGTCTAATGAGACGACGCTTCAGTGGATAAGTTAAAATCTTTGTGGCAAAAAAAGTAAAGTAAAAAGAAAAATTTGGCATTCCTTGTTTGAAGAAAGTTTGGTCAAGCGATTGTCACTTATGAATTTCGAGAGAACACTTGGTACTCAAACTTCAGTTAAGGGAAGTAGAAACTCATAGGCTGATTTGTGAAACAAATCCGTACTTTAAGGCTATTTTTTAGTTAAAATATCAATCACCATCAACCATCGGTCCTGTACAGGCCTGACTAACCACTGAAATTACATTTTTACAATAACTGTCATGAGAACCTCGCCTTGTGAAGGAACCATGTCACATTAAAATGAGCATTTCCATTTAAATAGTAAATGATGAATTTGAAATGATAAAAGACAGACAGAAAAAAAATAATCGAACGATAGTAGTAGTATAAAATATTATAAATATAGGGGCCGAATGACTCTTGTCACCTTCCAATTATTTTTATTTTATTTTTTCTTAAATAGCAACTACAGAAAATATTTATAAATATCTTAGAAAGTTACTAGTCAAAGTAATCGACTCTGTTATTTAAAGTTAAGATTGTTTTATGTTTATAAAAATAATTCATAAACCAATTATAAATTATCCAAAATTTCATAGCAACATACCAAACTGACGCGTAATAAGATGAGGTAGCAAAAAAGTTTCATCATCTGGGGTATATAGCCCCAAAAAAATGGCAAAATGTTATGAGAGGAAATTGAAACAGATTGTGCAGAAAAATAGGGAAAGCAGATGTGATTGACAACTCTTCAAGTTACAAATAAGCTCAAATTAAACTCGGGAACAAAAAGATCGCTCACAGAAAAATATATGAAACTTAAATTTATTGGGCTTGAAAGCTGACGACCAACACGAAAACCCTATTTGTTAGCTTTTAATTGATGATATCGTCATGCTTGGGCTAAATAATACAAAATATGGGGGGTAGAAATTTGGGAGATGCTGTATGAACTGATGAGAGCCGTTTTACACCTTTTATACCTGATGAATGTGTCGGTAACAACATGAAGGTCTTCTTCCAGATCACATACTGCCAGTCTTGCAGGATGGAGATAAAGTATTAATAATCTGGAGAGCATTTGGTTGGAATGACATCGGTGCCTTTATCATTATAAAGGGTTATAGAACTGGGAATGAGTATTTTTTTCACCTAGAAAATGTCGTTAAACCGTTTATGGAAGACTGGTTTCTAGATATATACGTAGATAGAGAATATATGAGAACGACAATGCTTCTCTCCATCACGTCAAAAATGTATAGACCTTGTTTAACCATAACTGTTATGCATTTCATCATCTGAAATGGACATAAAAAATTCTTGATTTTAGTGTCATCGAAACTGCGTGATGAACTTGAAAGACATTCAAAGAGAGTCAAATAACCTAATAAATGTTAAAAAACTAGGAATATTACTTCATAAAGCATGGTCTTAAATCCCTGTAGAGGTCTTCCAGACGCTTATTATACGAGTAAGAAGATGAGTTAATGCTCTATACAAAGTAAAAAACGGAAGTCTTCATATATTAGATAGGCGGCAAGTCATTCGACCAGTGTGTTTGGAAGCGTTAAAGCGATCACAGGGTAACCTCGCCAGAAGTGATTCACAGCTCATTGCTATCAATTGAATCATGTTCTTAGAAATATGTTTGCAGATTAGAAGATAAGCAAATCTTAAAATCTTTACTTGATAGACTTAGGTAAAAACTATACAGCTCAACATATTTAATAAACATTTGATATTGATTATTCGCTAATAATAAAAAGTCTGTTCAAGTCTGGGTGCATCTTACCAATTATCGAAGCTTTCCCATCTCAGTCTCATTTACAAATCCGGTTATTTAAAACTTAGAGAGCACGTTAGAGATATACCAAGAAGTCATTCAAAACACTAAGAAATTAATTTACTATATAATATGAAACTATTAGAAGTTCTTAAAAAGTAAATTACTGTATTACTACGAAAATATTGAGAAATAATATAACAAACTAAAAACTTAAGGCGTCTCAGGAACCTTAACATATATCTGTGCATTCGAAAAAAATATCCTTCTTCGAACCAATGTAAATTAGCAATAAAACAAAGCAATCATTTGAAATTTTTATCACATGTTAATCATATATATTTACACTATTTCTCAAATTTTCTGAGAATTTGAAAAAGTTATAAGGAAATAAAAATTGGTTGATTTTTGAAAAATCTGAAAATCAGTATTTTACACCGCGCAGGATTCTGAAGTACAAAATTTACAAAATTAATTTTACGTGCTATAAAAATGTTCACTTTCGAAGTTATACTAACTTTTAAAAAAATTAGAAAAAAAATATTTTTAAATAAAATTATAACGACAATTTTAAAATTTTAAGAAAAAAAATTCAAATTCAAATAAAAAAAATATAATATTTTTTTTTGAAAATTGTAGTATAAGTTATGAAGAGACCTATTTTGGACACGTGTATGAAATTTCAAATTCATATCATAAATATTTTCTGAGAAATCCTGCATGCAAGCTAAAATTTGTTGTTTTGAGATAAATGAAGTTAAATATATTAAAGTAATAGGGTTTATGTTTAAATTTCACTAGTTATTTTTAAATAACTTCGGAACTTTTTACAGTATCAACAAAATTTTTATACCAAAATGCTCAGAAATATTGAGGTATTAACATATATATTTTTTCAAAAAATTGAAAAATTTGCAATTTAAGAGTCCTTAGAGGTCTTAATATGAAAAGAAAATATTGTTTATATTTAGGAACAATAAAACCTTACTAACACTTAACAAGTGGGAGTTTAGGTAGTATGGAGTAAGCAAGCATATACAATGAGCCAAGATACATATCTAAGCACTGTATATAGTAGAGAATTTTTCAGAAAATAACCAAGCAAATTTTTTACAAGACCGAGTCAATATATTACTTGCAGGATACATTTTAGGTCAAAATCTACTTAAAATTAAACCAGATTTTCTTATTTAATTTAATTAATTATGGTGTTTATAAGTAGCTCCCCAGTTTAAGCAATGTTAGTTTTAACTATTTCCTGAATAATGAATCATGATTCAAATATTAAGCAAGGTAGTTCGTACGGAAAATAGTTTTACATTCACATTGATATCAGTAATTAAATATGTATTTTAATCACTTTATCAAAAATTAAGGACTATACAGTTATGATTAAAATTGTTTGTGGGGTTTCAACATAAGAGAATATCATACATAATATTTTGAGAAAACCCTTATTTAAAAAAACGTTGTAAATGTTTATTTTAAAATGACATGATTTATTCTTCATATAAATGCTCACTTTTCTTATTTTATGATACCTCTGCATGTTTCAGAAATTTGTATTAGGATCTAATTAAAACTACTAGTATTATATTCAAATGTATTGCTACTATTATTCCCAGCCCAATGTAAGTGATATATTTCATTACTTAAAAGAAAAATTCAGAAGACCAAGAATTTTAATAAAAAAAATTCTCCTTTCACATTTATCTTATCAGGCTAATTTTTAACGGACTGAATAATGATAAAAAAGTTATAATACAAAATACTTTGCGATGCAAAATTATTTAGAGAAATGGACTTCATAAAATATCTATCACAATGAAAATCAGTCAGTAAGTGAGCTTCGAAAATAAATTATCTTTTCTTCTATCTAAGCCGTTTAAGAAAATGCGTTAAATTTAATTGTTCAAATAAAGGCGAGATTATATATTTTGATACTCTTTATTCGTTCTGGAATTTCATTTTAATTATAATTAAATACATTTGTACATTCATATTAATGTTGGAAAAGTTTTAATTCGATTGGATTAGACTGTTGAAAACGTTTCATTTTAAATATTTACAATGATATATTCCAGTAGTAAATTATACATAAATTGATTCACTTTAAAGAATAATTATTTGAATCTATATATTACGAAAATGTTTATGTTTACACAAAATATTAATATTTTAAGAAAAAAATCTTTCCACCTAAAACTAAAATTCTACATTATAAATAATCTAAAACATTTCCAAAAAATAAAATGACAAGGTTAACAAATGAACTGGCACTTATTTTACAACTTTTGAACCCTTACATATTTAACATCTTGGTGCAAAATTTTACAAAGGAAAATAATAAAGGCTTCATTATTAAAACAAATTCAAGCGAGTAAAATATTCTTTTTTATACATATAATGGTATAGTACACTTTTAATATTAAATTCATTATTGGTGAAAAAGTGAATTAATTCTAGCATAAAAAATATTGTAATTGATTAGCTTTCCAGGGATATCAACGTTTCACCTATGAAGCAACACGAAGATTATTGGTAACAGATTAAACTTAATTCCAATCCATAGTCATGTGACGAGGACGATACTTCAGCTGGCACCCCCTTTCCAAACAACCACTCTAAGCCTTCAAGAGGACTTTGAGCCTTGTTAAGATTCAACATGCATCATCCATCAGTTCGAGATCATAACCGATAGCATACTGGGGCCACAGAGCTGACTAACTATTAATAATTAAAACAAGTAATTTTTTCCCTACTCGTTAAAAGTCGATTCCTATTTCTTTAGAAAAACGTACTGGCGACATCTGTAGCAGCCAGTTCGACAGAAACAACGCACACACAGAATAGATTTAAAATTTAAAAAAATATAACTTAATTATTGAATAATATATATAATCAAACTTACTCTACAAGAGAGAGATGAATAAACATGATCAAACTGAAAGAATTGAAATTGTAAGAAAACCAGACAATATAGCTTTTAAATGGAAATAAGAAAAATTAAAATAGAGATAAATATTAAAAAAAATGTAAAAGCATGGAGGCTATAGTATTATAAACATTGCTGACTTAGGACAGCCTAAATATAATATAATATATATATATATATATATATAAGGAGAGAGTGAACTAACAGTAAGTATTGAATAAATATGAGCTCTCCTTCTCCTGAACGCTAGAAATGTTGGAAGAAAAATTTGTATCTTCATCCACAATTCATTTTAATGATAATCTTGCAAAGGACTTATTTTTTCAAAAAGTTAGAAGTGTTTAGCCATTAGCAATGTTAAATTTCATATAAAAAGAAGAATATGTTTCAACTTAAATTCTAATGAATAGAATTTCCTCTTGCAGTTACATACAAACACCAAATAAATTTTATTTTTCCCAAATACACTTGTATATTTTTCTCTTAAAAAATCACACACGAAAGAAAACTTTAATAAACTTAACGTTCAGTGACAAATGGCAATAAAGTGACAAAAAAAGAAAGTAAACTTATTTTAACGTTTCAAAGCGACGTAAAAATTACAGATTTCAACACTACAACCAAAAATATAAACTATATCGAAGATGAAACTTTGAAACTTCTTGACAAGCTACTAATTTGCGATTTAACCGGAAACTCACCCAAGCACACAATGCTAAACTATTCTTGAGTCAGCTTCCCAAACGGAGTTAATTAACTACAGTGATTAATAGCTAAACGTTAATATTTCAAGATTGACTTAGTAAAACTTTTCACTTTCACAATTTAGATTTGCTACGAATTTTTAAAATCATTTCTTAAGAGTAATTCTAAAAACAGTATTTCAATTTTCTAATAATGGGAAGCATAGTAAGGCTTTAATGGAATTTTGATTACCACTAGTCTGAATGGATGCAATTATAAGAGATTCCTAGCTAATTTCGAAGGGAAGAGGTAAAGGAGAAATTGTATGTAGGAATACTCTGTGCGTGCCTGTCGTTCAATAAAACCGAATTATTTCTGTTGTCTTCGTAATCATTTCCCCTGTACTATTTGTATGCCTACGCTCTGGCGGAATAAATAGGAACTATTGCGCTTGGAGTAAAGACTAAAAAAAACGAGACGTTTTTATTCAACTAATATATAGCAAGACAGAAAAATGTAAATAATTGTTGCATCTGTTATCGAATGTGTTATATATCTATATCGGAAAATATATAATTTTGAAAACATTTCATAGAAGCGATGAAGAATATCGTTCCTTTGGTTTATATTTAATTATGAAAATGAGACAGTAAATTGCTATGTATTTTTCTAATAAATGGTTCCATTTAAAACATAACACATTTTTGTTAGATAAATCTTTCAGAAACCAAAAGTGTCATGTATACGTTACGAATAAAGTCATAAACTTAGTTATTATAAATGTGCATTAATAATTGCTGGTTATCACATTGACTTGTTTCTATTATTAATTATCATTTTCGATGTTCATATATAAACATAATGAAACGTAATTTATTGAAACTCCAACTAGTTTTTATTAGCTATATAAAGAATTTATATAGGTAATAAGAAATAGTTAGTGTTATAAATGTATTAGTTAGAAATTAATTTAGCTGTGATAAAGAATTTATCGTTGTAGACACGATCTAAAACATAATAGATTAAATAAAATATTGATTTATACATATATTTTTTAAATAACTTTAAAATATCAATGTTTTTACCTAAATACCATTTTATTTCAAAATGCATTAAATTATTTTGCTTAGTATATAATGTACCACATGATATTTTCTATAATTTTCTAAAAAAAAAGACAAAATGTCCATTCTGTGCACCTCATAGTTTGTATTTATTTTGTACAGATGGGATTTGCGGGTGGAACGACCAAAAAATAATATATTTTTTAAATAACTTTAAAATATCAATGTTTTTACCTACATAACATTTTACTTCAAAATGCATTAAATTATTTTGCTTAGTATATAATGTACCACATGATATTTTCTATAATTTTCTTTAAAAAAGACAAAATGTCCATTCTGTGCACCTCATAGTTTGTATTTATTTTGTACAGATGGGATTTGCGGGTGGAACGACCAAAAAAATAATATAAATTATGATTTCCTACAAGCTAATTAGTTTTAAATGCTCCACACAGACAGACTTTATCAAAACTTTAACTTCTCAAATAAATGCACGAAACTAAATTTTACTTTGCTTCGCAAAAATATACCAACATCATTTCATCATTGAATTACAAACATTATAAAACAAATATGAACCAAGTTGCCATTTGCACAGTGCTATCACAGATAACTTCAGCGTATTAAACTTTGTATGCATGGGTATTTCTGTCTTTGCGCTATGCTAGATATACAATCTTCATTTTTATCAATATGGATAAACTCACGAAATTATATAAGCAATCAATATGTTACATTTAGTTACATTCACTTAAAAAATTCTAAAGCAGATAAATAGGTATAGCTTTAATGATATCTCTATCATCAACTGTTCAGGATAACATCCTGATTTAGTTAACAAATTTAGGAAAGAAAAAATGACACTAAGTTGTTTTTTTGTATTGAATTATAATCAATATGACGATGGCAATTCCAGAAGCTGGTTATAAATAAACCTTTATACATAAATTCTGACACAAACACACAAATTAATGTATATTTATAATTCTTAACTTGTAGTAAATTAAAAAGATTAATAGTAAATAAAGTTTAAAACTGTCCTAAAATAAATAAATCCAACCAAGCTTTAAAACTGAAAAGAAAACTACATCATGAAAAACCACCTGAATTTGATTGTTTTTACAAACTTACACTAAAAACATTTCAGGTACTAACT
This sequence comes from Trichonephila clavata, assembly GCA_019973975.1. Taxonomy (NCBI): domain Eukaryota; kingdom Metazoa; phylum Arthropoda; class Arachnida; order Araneae; family Nephilidae; genus Trichonephila; species Trichonephila clavata. The sequence continues at coordinate 7,956 of BMAO01029740.1, read as the reverse complement.
TAAAAAGCGATTAGATTCTTAAAATTAACTAAGTTTATGAATGTAACCAAACAAGTAGCTAAGAATTAATGAAGAAAGATAAAATAGGCTTAGGACTGATCAAAATGCAATTTAAGTAGAGAAGCTGAAGTGTTAATGTAAACCGTGTCTTTAAAAACGAAAATTAAACTGTTTGAACAATATTTTACCTCGATTTATTCGAACGATATGTTTAACTCTAAACCTAGAAATAAATGAACAAATATGTATAACGAAAATAAATATAATGATTAGAATATGTAACATTTCCAAAAAAACTACATAAGGAATTTATCGTAATTATAAATAGGCGTGGTGTGCATGACCAAAATTATAAAAAATCATTTAAAAAATTTAGTTTTTAAATGCTCTATGCTAAACAAAAAACTTTTTATATTAGAAAAGATAATTTTCCTCCTCCAATCAACCTTATTTGATCCGGCTAGAATACTACTTCGGTCGAGAAATATATATGGTTCGAGATTTTCAGTAATAATCTATATATAAATACTTGTAAAGTATCAAATTCCCGAGATTTCGTTGATTATTAATAATAGTCAATCTGTATGACATAAATAATTAATCAAAACAGGTTATATCTGAGAAATGATTAATCACTCTGATACTCCATTACATGAATTTTAAAATTAGAATTTAAACATAATCAAGTGTAGTAAAAAAAAGACACTGATTGATAAATAAACAGTAACATAATTTCTAGAAGATACGAATATTTAAACATTTAATGTTAATATTCATGTTAAGTTGAAGGTATTGTTCATTTACTTCAAATTCAGTACAAATAAAACAAATTTCTTATAGAAAGCAAATTTTAATGTAATAAATTTGAGACAATTGTAAGCATTACACCAAAATATATGCATTACATTATTTTTTTTTAAAACAGGACCATGACAATCCTAAAGCAGACTAATAAATTCAGAAAACAATTGAAAATTATGCAAAAATTGTTTTTAATCTTTCAATTCATATGTGACATAAATTTTTCTCAAATCATTTGTTTTAAAGAATGTTAATGTCAAATATTTCAACTTCTTAAAAACCTTATGACTTATATATCCATAAGATTTAAAAAATTTCAACAATAGAAATTCATCAAATACAATTTCTGTGTTTCAAACCATAGGCAAAAATAAATTTTTAAAACATAAAGTAATATAATGCATTCTACGTAAAATAAGATACGTTTTAAAATAATTATAAGGTTTGGAATTAAGAACTTTAACTTGAAAAGTAATAAAAAAAATAGTTTTAAGCTTTTAATGTAAATATGTCACCTTAAGCAACAACAAAAAAAGAGGGAAGAGAAATGAACTAAAATTTAAAGAAATATGCAACAGACCATAAGGTTAGAAAACGCACACATAAATATGGTCAATTAAAACCACTTCACAGCTTAACTTTATTATTTTTATTTTTTTATTTTTATATTATACACTGTGGCCATCGTAAATGCAACACCCTGAAGGAAGCACGCAAATAACATGGAATTAACAACATGCATTAGCGGAGGTGAGATATGCAAATGATTAGAAGTTCAGCACAGAAGTTCAGCACACACATCACGCACGCATGTGGCACCACGTCAAAGCGCTATTTAAGACTTGGAGATTTTGACGATTTCAAGTTCGGCAATTTCGTTTTTCTTGTGGCTTTTTCAAAAAACGGTCAGTTATGTCTCGTAGAAAATAACAGCCATCAGCTTTTGATCAAGTATAAGAGTTCGACAGAGGAAGGATAGTGGATTACCGAGATTGAGGACTATCTTTCAGGGAAATCGGTAGTCGTGTTGGATGGAAGCAAACAACTGTAACGCGGATATGTGATCGTTGGATGCAGGAGGGTACGAAGGACAGACGTAGTCGATTGCATCCACCTCAGTGCACCACCTCGCGTGAGGACAGGCAAATTGTGCACATGACAGTGACGGATTGCTCAGCCACATCACGAACCATATCACAGCACATTTATTCTATAACGCATCATTCAGTGTCTGCGCGTACCATTCGACGCCATTTACAGCAGAGTGGTCTCTCCGCAAGATGTCCATTGCTTGGTCTATCCTTGACGTAGAACCACAGACGTCTCTGCCGCCAATGGTGCGATGAAAGAAGGATGGGGGCGGCAGAATGGAATGAAGTTGTCTCTACTGACGACTCACGCATCTGTCTGCAACACCATGATAGTCGGATTCGAGTCTGGAGACACCGTCGAGAGAGGATGCTGAACCGCTGCGTTTATGCACCGCCACACTAGTCCTGAACCGGGTATTATGGTATGGGGTGGTATTGGAAGTCACTCTCGCATTCCTCTAGTACGCATTGCAGGTACTTTAAACAGCCAGCGCTACATCTCCGAGTTGTTGGAGCTAGTTGTCCTTCCTTACCTTCCATGGTTGCTCACCGATTGACCCAGATTACACCCCCAGCTGTCACACCAGATCAACTTTGGCAAAGTGTGGAAGCTGCTTGGTCTGCTGTACCCCAAGTTCACTTCCAAAATCTCTTTGAATCAATGCCGAGGCTTGTTGCTGCGGTGATCTCCAACTCTGGCTACTGATTCTGGCAGGAATCACGCTTCACAGATGTCTATAAATTTAATCAATTGATACTTGGTCAACATGTTATCTACAAAATAAATTTTGTTGTGCTATCTCTTGTCTTTCTTGGTGTTGCATTTATGGTGGCCAGCAGTGTATATTCTTTGCATCTTTAAACAAATTTAAGTTACTTTTTCTTTTATTTAGTGTTAAAGGGTGTGTAAAAGTATTTATTTTAGTTTAATACATAAAAGAAACCTGGATATATTTAGGAAAATAATTATACTCAGTGCAAATGAATAGAAAAGCTCTAACAATCTGAACATATTTTTTTAAAATATGTTTTAACTGATTTGAAGTTAAACTCTTTAACAAAGAATCGATAACTTCCTTCCTAAGTTTAAACATAATATTAATTAATGACAATAAATCTTAGTTAATCCAGTTCTATTTGATTAAACTGTGACACAATAATGGGAAATTATACTTTATTAAAGTATTACATTTTAAAACTCTGTATATATTAACTTGAAGAAGGCGATTGATTAAGTTTATTCTGGACAGTAAAGAGAGAAACATTTTTTAAGCTTTTTTGATCAATTTAGAAATCTACTGAAAAACTAATAAATACAGTTCGTATGTTAAAAATATTCAATTTACAATTAAATATTAGGGAAATAACGAAAAAAAATTATTATATACAATGCAGTTATTGCATAACAAATGCTTATCTTGAGTTTCTTTTTCCAAGAAAAAAATATTTTTTCATTTTAATTTTCAGGTGAAATTGCAAATATTATTAATTATTGAATTAATTTTTGTTTAGTGTAACAATGTTTTCATCAAAATGTAAAATATTTTAAATATATTTTGCAGGAATAAAACGCACCAAACAACCTATTAGAATGGCAAGTTAGTGATGATTTTAGATTTTGTCGATGGATAGTTAGAGCATATTCTCTTGTCTTGTCAACCTGTTTGATGTAGCTAACTCGTACTGTTTTCGCGTTGTTTGAACTTTTACCTTAAAATAGTAAGCAATTTATAAAGATTACTTATTTATTTTTATCGAAGTAGCGTTCAAATTGTTTCACCAATTTCGTTCTGATCATTTTGTACATACAAAAATGCGTAACGATTTGGCCACCTAGTTAAAACGTGCAGAGAGTTAATTTATTTTGTTCCATGTAGAACTCACAAAAGTATAAACTTGTTAGCAGTGCTAATGAAAAAAACATCTCAGTTAATTCAGTTTATTGCTGACAAAAGTCCGAAGCTATATGAGGAATAAATTATAACACTACCCGAAAGATGGCGAAAGGTCACCGAATAAAACGGTCAACACCTCAATTGATGAAGTTATATACTCAAGATTTTGAATGTTCCTACTCATTTAAAATCCACAATTACCTACGTGCCAACACATTATAAAGAAGAGATAGATTATATATGTTGTTAATACGCAAATATTTAAAAAATTTAAATTTTATGTAATAAAAGAGTGTTTATTTTCCAAAATTTCTGATGAAATTTTTTCTTCCCGACAGAGAATGCAATTCAAAAATGGATTTTGAATTAAACAAATGTTTTCCACAACATTAATACAAAAAGTAGCATATTGACCATTTACTACAGACAAGGTAATCTATACTTTAAAGGTATGAAAGTTGGAATTTTAAATTTATTTCGATACAAAATTATTTAAAGTGTAATAGTTTTCTTTCAAAAATATTTACCATAATAAATCAGAAAAAAATTACTAAAAATTGTTTATTCCTGAAAAAGAGTTTATTAGTATTCCCTTGTTCTTTATGAACTAAAGAAAAATTAAAAATTAAAAAAATATTTTTAAATAAGTATTTGGGTTTTATTTGTCATAAGTGATTGCATAACTAATTATTATGCAATCTTATTTAATAATTAGAACAATAATCACAAACTTTGTAAAGTTTCTTTTGTTTGTTATATACTTCTAAATATAAATCTGATAAATTTAATCTGAATGTATTTTAAATGTGTATTATCAACATAATCTTATCATAATTTTAAATGCGGATGTATTTAATTAATTAATGGTTTTCCCGACCAATTATTCTCAATTCCTTTCAGAATACTTATAGTTCAGTAATATTAAAAACATAATTAAAACACTAAATTCATAATTATTATACAGACAATATAAATAAATTCACATAATTATTTGATATTTCGAAAAAAAAACTAAAAACATGTTTGTTTATATGTTAAATATCATTATTTAAAATTACTTCAAAAAATTTTCAAGCAAAAAAAATTATGTCCTGCTTTCATAATAAAATAAATGAAAGTAATATTGACACATTTTGATTTTTTTTCTAGATATTAAAAATGGTTATAAGTGGATAATAATTCAGGTAATAATTACTGCTATAGAAAATATTTCACATATTTTCGATTTACAGCGGAAAAATATTTTTTAATGCAGATTGAAAAAAATATGAACTAATGCTCCATAATACATATCATCAAACTGAATGTAATCTATTCAATTTCAGTTTCATTTCATTCTGAAGTCTATTTAAATTTACATTGCTACAATGTATAACTTGTAGCTATTTCATTTCAGAAAATCTCAATTTTTTAAAATATTTTTACATACTACATACATAGTCATAATCGGAAAGAAATATAATGGTATATTTCTTTTTAACTTTTAGTCATGAAACATAACCCCAAATCACTGGAATGCATTTGACAAGAGATCATAGGCTTACAATAATAGCTTTATTCCCCTGCATTTCCAATTTGTAAAAGAATAAAACGGCAGAACAAAAATGGTTTTCAAGAAATGAAAGAACTGTTCTTCCACAAAGCCCCAAGAAAATTAATGTAACGAATTACATTCAATCCTTCTGACTTGAAAGATGTCTTCTGGAACATTTTGTCAAAATCTTTGGCACACGGTGGTTTCCAGACGGGTAAAGAGGACGCCTTATTTGGCCATCAATCACCTAACTATGCGGCACAAAAATTGCAAGGGACGGCCTATTATTTGGTCATATTTCAAGTTTAAAGATGTTTAAAGGGGTAATAATTTTTCGACTTCCTTCGTGTTACGGTGTTCGATAATATGGCTTTACATCTCACACAGGGCCTTATCGATCGCGTTTGAATTTTTCGAGTGGAATAATAATTCCATCGATTATCCGATTAGATTAACTTGCATTGATTTTGGCGGACATGTTAGGCTTAGTCAATTAGAAGAAAACGAATTATGCCAGGATGATGCATGCTAACCTGTCACACCGTCTGTATAAATAATAAATGACTGTAGAATTTCATTAGGAATCATGTCATAATTTACTTATTCTTTTAAATATAGATATTTTGCCTGAAATATAGTTATGTATTCTATTAAACCAGATAGCTATTAGCAACTTCAAAAAGCATATAACGTACCGATTTTATACTAGACAATCTGTTAAAATAAGATACATGATTTATTATCTAGAAAAGAATATATTGTAATGTTATGTCCTCGTCAATTTATTGATACAAAATATTATAATTTTCGATATTCTTCTAATAGAATATTTATTTCAAAATCGTAACAAAATTTGGGACTTAATTACTTATTTACCAACATTAATACTTTATTTATTCAATAGTTATTAATATTTTTGCAGCGTATACTTCAAAAAAATTGTTTTTTCTTCTGTAGTCTGGTTTATAATACATAATATTCACTTCAACAAAGAAGGAGAGAACAATTATAACAATAAACACCAAGGTTATCTTAAAATTTTCAACTCTGAATTTTCTCACAAACAGTAGTAAAGCTAGGTTGGAGCGAATGACGTCTGAACATTTATTGAAGTCCTGCATCCCCCTAGTGTAGAGCTTAAAATATTCAACTATGTTAAAATTTAATTTTACGTCAGCCCTCCTTTTTTTTTTAAATCAATAATTAGCTTTCTAAATCTGTCTTTCTTTTGTTTGTGAAATTATTAGGAAAAAAGTTATATGTGTTTAAAGTATTACTGCAGCTGTCAATAGAAACCGGAAACGGTGAAATCGAAATCGGAAGTTGACTTCTAAACATGTTTTTACCGCTTGTTTTCGTAGTTTCATCTATTATAAATTAAAAAAACAGTATCTGATCATTTAAACTATTTATTGATTGGTAAAAACTCCAATCTTTTTCTTTTGACTTATGCGATTGGCAACATCTGTTTATCTTATGACCTCACTTGTTTTTACATATTGGTTTTGCATCTTACGAATTTTGTTCTTACATTTCTTTAAAAAACTTAACTTTTTCACTTGAATTTTATAGATTTTTTATTGCTTATTGTTCTATGATAATCCAGTCTTTAATGTACCTTCATATAATGGGTAAAAACAAAAGTCTGTTCAGACTTAATCTGAACTGAAACTGAATTACTTGAAGCACTTTTTCAGAACAATGAATGTTTAAATGGATCATTAAGATATAACAAAATATTTTTAAAAAATTTAGTAAGTGTATTTCCAGTTTGTGTTGCCGTAATTGTTCAAGAAATATATGTACCTGTCTGAAGATTCTGTCTTTGGATTGGCTTCCAATTAACAGGAAAATGCTCAAAATGCAATTCCATAGTCCCTTTTTCATCTACTGAAAAGTTGAACAAGCAAAGTGTCATAAATTTGCAACTAGTTTGTGGAATGATAGTAATTGGAAGAGAATATTCGTCTGGGGCTAAAAGGTGTGTGTGCCATGGTGACAAAAATGGACATACAGACTCTGAAAAAAAGGTCTTAGCTGTTGTTACATCAACGCCTAAAGATGACATAAAGACGCTGCTTTAGAAGTGAGAAACTTAATGTTCAACACGTCAGTCTCAGATGCGGAGTATCTGTTGATGGTACTTGAAAAACACACGTAGTCATTCATCCCTGAATGGGTATGTTGCAATGTTATTGATCGACATTGGAAAGCTTTTGAATTTGTGGATAATGACGAAATTTTGCAGAATTTTGCAACAGATTGAAGAATTTTAAGAGTCAAGGTGGGCATGCATGTTATTCAATCATCAATGATCTGCTCAAGCATGGATTTAGTTGGTGCGTATGGAATCTTTGAACGTTATTGTACCACGACAAATCTCAAATATGTCTGTTTCTCTGGTGTGATAGTGATTCCCAAGGTTACCTTGCAGTGAAATATGTATACGGAATCAACAGCGTCAACAAATATGAGTGTATAGGACACGTCAAAAAAAAGAATAGGTAGTCGTCTATGAAAACTTAAAAAAAGAGAAAAGCCTCGGAGGGAAGGGAAAACTTGCCGATGTTATTGAAAAAATTCAAATTACTAGGGCATTGCCATTAGAAGTAACACTCATAACATTGAAGCAATG
>BMAO01029739.1:0-19057 GCA_019973975.1 Trichonephila clavata | reverse complement strand
ATTCTCAATTGCAAGTAAAAACGCACAATTAAATGTAATGAAATATTTAATTAAACATTATAACTTAAATTTCATGGCATTTTTTTAGATAAATTTATTAAAAATAATCGTACTTTCAATAATTATGTCTAATATACATGGAAAAGTATCATTTTTGCTCTTTGAAATATCTTAAAAATAGGTACACAGAATTTTTAAAATAAATATTATGATAAAAACCAATTTAGTCTCACAACTAAAAACATCCGAAACAATTTCATTAAATATTCCGTGGGTGCACCGAAATCTCATTTAATGTATCTTTTTAATACTAATGATTTCCTATTCCTTACCTACGCTTTGGAAAATAAAAGAAGATATCATAACTATTCGATGCAACATTTAGAAGTGTTAATTGCATTACGCTTAGATCATTACTGAAAGAGCTGTTACCTCGGGATTTTGCTAATCCCATTTGGGTTCTGCAATGCCCTTCCGCTTGAATAGGCACCAATTTTGTTAATGAACAACAACGTGATCCACCTTTTATATATTGTTAAAATAAAACATGTGAATTCTTAGTTATCTGTGAAGTAATCATTTTCATTTACTTGTATTTCATGGATGTAACTCAATAATAAATAAATATAATTAAGTTAATTATTAATATTTGTTAGAATAATATTTTTCTCTTTATAAGGTACAGTTTTATGAATAAACAGGAATTTTGCAAAATTTGTTATTTAGTATTCTGGATCGGTTAGAAATTTTTATAAATATTCTAGTGGAACATTGTTAATGTGGACATTTATGAACTGATTTGCATTACATAATTTAAAAAATGCATTTTATGTTACTTTTTTAAAATGATTCACATTTAAATCATATTTGATAATACATCCTTGTGTGTGTAATATACATAAAACATTTATTATCGTTTATTAAACATTTATTATCAAATTATTTCAATCACTTACGATTTCAAAAAATAATTGGCACTTGGCATATGTGAAATATGTTTCTCGAGACCTTAAAGGCAAAATACATGTTTTAAGAAAATGGGAGTAATTGTCCCATTTGTGATTAATACCAACCAAAGTTTATTCCGCTAGTAATGCCTTTTATTCTTATAATCCCACAAATGATCAAAAAATTTTTCTGATGAATAATATCTCTAAAATGCATAATACGTATTAAGTTCAACTAGCATCGATTAGGCATTATAATTATTTTCTCCAACTGAAAAACATAATTAGAATACTTACAAAAGATACCAACTTAAGCAACATAGCTTTAACAACAGACGATAATAAATCAGCAAAAAAACTATGTCATCAGATTATAATCAGACAATAATAATATGGGAGATAACTTTTAAACTAAACAATTTTTGCAATATATATATAATTTAAAATCAAAATTAGTTAAAAAAAGAACAGACAATTTTATAATTTGAAATATCTATGTATAGTATATAGATTTACAGTTTTTAAAAGAAGAGAAACTCTGGCTGTTGGCAACAACTGTTTTGGTGACGTCATCCCATACACCTCCTCTGTCCATATGATCAGTGTCGCCTTAACCGATCACGCCAGTTGGGAGAACTGCGTTATTGAGTGTACACGGGCAACTGCATTCTGCAGAAAAAATGTTGAATCAACATCAAGTTTCATGTGAAACGTAAGAAATCAACCACGAAAACATTTCAAATATCAATAGAGGCTTATGGAGATGAAACTTTGTCTCGTACACATGTGTTTGAAAGGCATAAATGGTTTTCATAGGGAAGGGACAGTGTGGAAGATGACAGTGTGCTGGGTACCCAAGGTCAGCGATTGCAGACCAAAACATTGCCAAAATTCATTATAAGAGTGGGTTCTCACTCAAACCAGTGGTGAGACTGTTAGTCAACACTTCTACATTGATGCATTAAAAAAAACTTCGTAAAAAATTAGAAAAAAAACAGTCCAGAATTGGAGAGTGAGAAACGGATGTTGCACCAAGACAATACACCCGCTCCACCGCCCAATATGTGAAGCAGTTTCTAACCAACAAAAATATTACTGTGATAGAATATCCTTCTTATTCGTAAAATTTGACCCCATGCGAGTTTTTAAAAAAAATTCCTACAGTAAAAATGCTAAAAAGGAACCCATTTTACCTCAGTGAAGAGAATAGGGCAAAAACGGAGGATTTCCTGAAGGGCCTTCCAAAATCCTCCTTCCAGAACTATTACCAGCAATGACAGTACCGAATGCAGAATTATGTGAATACTGAAGGGTACTTTAAAGATTATAGTGTCATGGAGAACTGATTCTAAACGTATAATGATTATTTGGACCAGTCTCGTTTTTCTGTGTCACACCTCGTACGTACATTTCAAGAACGCATTAATTACCATTATAAAATTAATCAAAATTTTGATTTAAAAATTAATTTAATATTATTGAGTTAATAAGTTCAAACCATCAACTTTCAATGATTTAAATGTAATATATTATTATTCAAAATTAAATAACTTTACTTCATATTTCCATTCCAATTTAAAAGCTGAATAAATAACATAATAATAAAGATGTAAATACAAGAAACAGCCTTTATGTGAATACTTAGAAACATAGCTATCAAAATATTTTAGTATGTGCATATTTTACAACTTATGTCAGAATAAAATTTATTTAGAAATGGAGAAAAAGCTAACATTGATTTATAAGGTGAAAACTTTTCATAAAAATAAATACTTTTTTATCCGGCATAAGGAATTATATATTCTAAAAATGGATATTTAAACTGACCTTTTTCATGAATACAAAATTTAATTGCATTCTACCAAATACAAAACGAATGAATACTGATTATAAAAGAATTTAATCAGAAAATTATTCAATAACTTTAAAATCTATTTTTCTTATTGGTTTCGGTTTTCCAAATAAATTACGTTCCATTTATTAAAATCGCCTTCAGTGTTCTCGTTTTTTTTAACAATTTTTTCTACCTTCTCGTTTTTCAAACTCTGAACTAAATCACATTTAATTTTAAAAAGTAATTTTTTGAACAGTGTTTAATAAATTCCCTGCCAGAAAAAAAAAGAAAAGATTCGTTCCCCAATCTTCCCAACACACATAATAAATGATGTTGCGCTACGTCCAATCTACATTTAAGCTAGTTATTGGAAATGAAAAAGAATAACATTAGAATTGTCAGAACAAATAATGGAACGGAAAAGTAATGAAAACAGCAAATAACGATGACCTGCAAAACGCGAAGACAGGAACAAATGAAAAAAATTGAGGATTCCAGAGTCTTATTTCATAGCTATTGTAATTTATTCAACCGAAGATGCATATTACTGAAGAAAAATGAAAATTTCAAGAATTTATTTTGTGCTTCATTTAAGTCAAAGCAGCTTTCATTCATTATTGAAAAAAAAATGGCCAACATCGAAAAACGCTGGATGTTGAGTTATAGAATTCATTAGGTTTCTCTTCTTTGACATTCTTTGAATAGGAGTACAATCATGTATTATTCATGAAGCTCGTCTTTGTTTTTGTTTTTCTCCTGCTCCTCCATCGTTTATTTTTCCTGTATAACTCTTTAAAAGTGATATCAAAAATAAAGAATGGCAGTTTAAATAATTGTCAAACTTTCATGTCTGATATCCCCAAGTGGTGCGTTACGATAGAATAAAATAGAAAATAGATATTTATTCATAATTATTTTCGATTCTTCTAAAAGATCTATTTTCTTTAGATTTAGAGGATCCAAAACAAATTCTAAAGCATCACTCTGTGTGGATAAGTATTTTTAAAATTTGAAAGCTAAATGCAAAATATTAAATAGTGTTCTTTTTTCTATCAAATTTTTAAGTTAATTTTATGAATGTATTCATAATTTTGTCTAATTCAGTTAAACCGTTTATATATTCAAAAAATACAACATAAATACAATTCTTAAGCGTAGGGAAATAAGGAGAGAATTATGCTTTAATCTATACTAATATAAAAAGAAAGAGTTTGTGTGTGTGTGTTTCACCTATTCCGACCAAATTAAGCAACCCAGGAGTATGAAACTTGGCATGTAGAAGCTATAGGTCGTTATGCTATTAACCTCGAAGAGTCTTTTTCGAAATTTGCTTTAGATTTTTTAAATTCAATTTTTATGCCATTTTTCAGCTAAATGGAGACATGACGTCATCAGCCATGTCAAGTCTTACTTTGCGAAAATTAATATTTTGAGCAGTTTTGGAGGGATTTTAGCACATTTTACTGTAAATATATTTATTTTAGTCGTATTTATTCATTTTTTTTAAACTCTTTGTGGAAGAATTACATTTGTTTTTCAAAAAAATAGTCGTAAAAATTTTTTTTCTAAATTTTATTTTTCGATTGGCAACACTAATTTGATAACAGTAGATATTTTCATATTTGATTTCCAACGTATTATGTCTGTTTCATTTCTTTAAAAAAAAAGGGTTTTTTTATACAACTTTTTCAGACTAAATAATCATTCTATACTGATGGAATGGGTATATGTTCCATTAAAGTTTACTAATTAATAATATTCAGTGCGATGTCATTTGGTTCTAGGTTTAACTTTGGCGCCGAAAACCTGTGCCATGATATGAATCTCAGTGGATTGTAATCAAGTTAAGTTTATCCACCGTATTGAATTTGTGTAACTGTGTATAATTTTGTTCAAATTATTTCTTATATCCTTTTGTGGTTTGTAATAATGCATGTTGATTGCGTAATGGAACAACTACCCATCTTGCAAGGCCTAAAGCTACTATTTTTATCGTTGTAACCACTTTTAAAAATATTTACTTCCATAAAATGTTCTATTTCATTTTATGCTCCTGATTTATCTTAGCTGTACTATGATTATCAAAAAAGCTTGATTACACTCTTCAAACCTTTTTGCTGTATCTGAAATTTTTTTTGTACCCAAGCACAACCATAGACTGATAATACCACCAACATTCAGGTTAGCAAGAATAAGGAGAAGCGAATGTGCAAACCCAAGTCCTTGCAACTGTTTTGTACCATAATATGAACAAATGTTTTTGCATTATTGACTCTAAGAATAACAAAATTAATAAACAACATGGGGTGGCAAAATTTTTTCAGATACAACAAAAAGATTTAAAGATGTAATCAGGCTTATAGTACAGCTAAGATTAATCAGGAGCATAAAATGAAATAGAACATTTTATGGGAATGTAAATATCTTTAAAAGTGGCCACAACAATAAAAATAGTAGCTTTAATAACCGTAGGCATTGCAAGATGGGTACTTTTTCCATTGCACAGTCAGCGTGCATTATTACAAATCACAAAAGTTGTGTGTGATAAGAAAAAAAATATACACAGATACATGAATTTAATACGGTGGATAAACTTAACTTGATTACAATCCATCTGATATTCATATCATGACACAGGTTTTCGGCTCCAAAGTTAAACTTAGAGCCAAATGACATCGCCTGAATATTAGTAATTAGTACACTTTAATGGTACATATTACCCTATTCCATCAGTATAGAATGATTATTTAGTCTGAAGAAGCTCCTGATTTATCTTAGCTGTACTATGATTATCAAAAAAGCTTGATTACACTCTTCAAACCTAACATCGATGAAGCATGGAATTAGCGGATAAAGGTAAAAAGCAATAACCTTTTTTGGTACTTGCGTATTATTGCAAAAATTGCCAACTTAATTAATAACTCACCAAATTGGCAACCATATGCTTCATTTCATATAATGTCGCCAATAGGTTGCGATAATATGCAAGTACCATAGAAAGTGACACTTCATTCTAACTAATTGGGATTATTAGATTGCCAATATTGTGATTTAAATTAGAATTTATGATACTTGCATATAAGTGTCATCACAGCCAAATTGGCGCCATGCTAATCGCTCCTTGATATCAAAACAACTAAGATTCTGTGTTTGTGTTTTTATATGAAAAAAAAAATCAGTCAGATTTTGTTGGGATATAGTGTGATTTGTGCTTTGTGCCAGTTTGGCTGCGGTGATGCTAATACGTAAGAACACGAAGGCTAATACAAATTTTTATTAACGTATGAGATTTTCTGACATTTTCTTTTTGTTCTGAGCTGCGTATTGTAGTTTCGTCAAAATTAGACTTTTATTTTTATTTTAAGGTTTCTACTATATGTAAGGTTGTAAACTAATGTCATAATCTATACTAAATATATAAAAGAAAGAGTTTGTGTGTTTACGCTATTCCGACCAAATTAAGCAACCCAGAAGTTTGAAACTTGGCACGTAAAAGCTGCAGATCCTTATGCTTAAAGATTTTTTTTTTTTAAATTCGCTTTAGATTTTTTAAATTTCAATTTTTAAGTGATGTTTCAGCTAAATGTAGATATGACGTCATCAAACATATCAAGTATTAACTTCGCAAAAATGAATGTTTCGAGCAGTTTTTTGGGGATTGTGGCACATTTTACAGTAAATATATTTATTTATGGTTGTATTTATTCGTTTTCTTAGTCTTCGTGATAGAATTTTATTTGTTTTTCGAAAAATCGTCATAAAAAAAAATGCTTTTTCTAAATTTTGTTTTACCGTTGGCAACAATTGACTTTCGATGTGTTATAACGTATTTATCCTTTTCCGAAAATTAATAGAGTTGGCAATTGTTGCAATTATACATAAGTACCAAAAAATCTTCCTATGACATTTCAATTCTTACATATATTGTCACAACCTATTATTACAACATTACATGAAATGAAGCACATGGTTGCCAATTGAGTCCATAAAACACATTTGAAATCAGTGTTGCCAACTTGGCGAGTTATTTTGAACGTTGGCATTGGTGCGATAAAAAGTTAGCACCAACATTTCCTTCCATTGAAAAAGAAAAAGGGTACTGCTTTTCCTGATACTTATGTATTAGTCAAAGCGGCACTTTTTTCACCTAAATTTGACTTTTTCTTCATATAAAACATATAAGAATCTGTTATTTTGATATTGTGGTGCAAATTTTGTTGCGGTTACTCCAATATGTACCCTTTTTCCTTCTATTGGCAAATTCCATGTTTTTCAATTGTAACAAAAAGTAGAAAAATGTAACTAAAGAAAAGGACATTCATTTCTAACTAATAAGGATTAACTGATTGCTAATGTTGTGATTTAAATTAGAATTTCTATCTACATATAAGATTTTTTGACATGCTTCTTTTGTTCTGAGCTACTTATGGTAGTTTCTTCAAAATCAAGCATTAATTTATCTATTTAAAGTAGCTTTTTGGTTTGGATTAATATTATAATTACTATATGGTAAGGGTACTTTGATATATATGTATTTATTTTATTTCTTTTATCAATTTTTAATATTTAAGATTTTATGAAATGTGTGTGTGTGTTTTTTTTATGTTCAAAACTGAGTTTTTAAGCGGAACAATAATTTGTGATGTTATTTATAAACAGAATCTTAGATCATGATTACCTATTCATGATACAAATATTAAAAGGAGTATTTTTTTACAATCAATGAAACTACACCTTCACTTCTCGCCTGCTTTTATTCTCATGCCATTTTCTGTCGTTGAAAATAAAGATTATTGCTATTCTTTCTTCACCAGCATATTCAATGTTTCCTTCATTGTAGAAAAATATTGCTTAAAATATAACAGAAAGAAAATGACACCAAATTCAAATTAATTGCTGTTAACATGTTGGTGATATATTGAAGATAATGCTTCCTATTTATGAGAAACCTGAATGTACAATGTTTTTTTGAGTGTCACTGTTTTTTGCCTTATGGTCCCTATGACCGATAAGAACTCATCTTTGTTTTAAATGAAAAAAATCAGAAATTTTTTTTTAACAAAAAGGGGGCTATTCGCTGAAACTATGATGAGATGCACCCCTTGAACAGATTTTCCATCATGACTTAACTTTGTTTCTGACAATCTTGCAAACCAGAAAACTGTATCATTTGTAATGGTTAATTTTTTAGTAACATGGTTTATTATTTGTTTCATTTAGTACTGTTGTTGGTTCTGGGCTATTTCAATGGGACCTGTTATATCTGTTTTAGGTAGATTTTTTGGTTTTAGTTCATACTAATTAATTTTTTTTAGTACTGAATTACATTTAATACTCTATATTAAATGTATTACAGAGATGTTAGATAGCATTGCACCCATACCTCATATAATACTAATTTAATTTTTTTTTCAGTTGAAAGTTTCCTAATGTTTCTTATTTATGATAGCATTTAGTGAGAATCACTTATCATCATTAATTTTTTCTTTCGGTTTATCTATTGCATGTTATTTCACCCATAGTTCCCATAGCAGAAACTTACTACTGCTATCACATTTCTAATAATTTTTATTTATGTTTGCATTCATTCATATCTATTTACTCTTTAGCATGCTAATTTTCTCTCTTACATTGAAATATTTGTTTTTGTTAAATTATTTATTTTTAGGCCAAATTGCAATTTCTTTAAAATTATTTATAATGTGAACATTCATTTGAAAAAAATATTTTTAATTTTGGTTATACTACTTAATACAGGGGTTTACCCTCCCTAAAAAAATATTTTGATTGCTACAATAGATGAATTTTGGTTTTTAAAACTTAATCCGTGCGAAGACCGAGCATTTCAGCTAGTATATATATATATTGCATGAAATGCATTTCAATTTATGAACCGATTTCATGCAGTGTGTATTCAGAATAAAGTATCTGAATATACAATATCTTGAGGAGGAAGTTGAGTACACGCAATAAACATGTAAAAAGAAAATAACAGTTTAATATTCCGCATTTGATTACCTGAATGAATTGCAATATTCCAAAAAGCTCATTTTTAATTATTTTTTGAATTTATGCGTTTATTAAAAGTTTTGTAATTTATTTCGAATTAACTACTGTAATATGATTTTATACATTTTTCTTAAAATAACTTGCAAATTATATGTTGGGTCTAAAATTAGATTTTCAACGCAAAATAAATTATTTTAAATACATTGAATAAAAATAAATTAAAAATTCGGCAAACTGAGCAAGTGAGACAGTTGCACCAAAACTCTATTATTTAATTAATGTAGCAAAAAATTACAGCAAAACCGACAGCATAAAAATAATTATTGAAAATTAAAAAAGCAAACATAAGGCCGTACATAAATAATTTCTGATTTGTTAAATTCCAATTTTAAATATTTCTTGGATGTTCTCATGTATTGACTACATAAATTATTATTAACCATACAGGGTTTTCAAAGTAAAAATGACTATTCCCTTTCCTAATACTTAAACTATACAGTTAAGCTCTTGATGACTTATGTTAGCTAATATATTTTAAAACAATCTTACTTTATTAATACGAACAACACCTATAAATATGAATTTTTATAATCAAGTCTATATACAACATAAAACAAATAAATGATATCAGTTTCAAATATTTATGATGTAATATGAACAAATACGGAGGTAATGGGACTCATAAAGTTATATAGTCTTTATAAATACACAACCAATAGAACCAATAGTCTTATAAAATTAACAAGGAAAACATGCCTTTTGTTTTTCTATATTTACTCATCCTGCATTATTTTGACCAGAGAACGAACCGAGGCTTTCAAAAATCAACTATTGTAATCATGTTTCCTGTTTGAGAAACTTTCCATTCATAGTAGATGCCGTAATGCTTGCAGTTAACAAAATCATATTGCTCTTGATATTTGAAATAAAACATTAAAGGAGTTTCGAACCATGTTCTTTTTTTATAGATAATGAGAGTATAAATTATATATATTTTAGCTAATTGTACCTTATTAAATTTTTCTTTTTGAATTGTTGATTGTATAATAGTAGTTTCATCTCTTTAGTGCCTCTAGAACTCACATTTTTCAAGGAATTGTACATATTTTTGAGCTCCTCACTCTTCCAGTAATTTTTGTATCCATCATAATTATAATGAATATCATTCTATTTAAAGTAATCGAAACAAAAAGTATACGATACGTACACTTTTTGCTTCTCTTTTTACGATGTTCAGTTTTTTTCTACCAGGATCAAGAAGAGAATTTCCCATTAATGCGCATTCGCAAACGATATACCAACTTCCTGAGGGGCAACTTGATAATTTCCAATCGCACATTCTGAATAATTATATCACTCCTGATAAACACTTTTTATATTCCTGTGCTTAGTTGACGCTTTTTTAGAGATGCAGATCACTTAAGATGCTTAGCACATATTTGTTTTCTTGGTTACATCGTCACCTGAATCTATTTTAATAATTTCATTATGATGGTCAGAAAACGATAGCTTGATGCAATTGACATTTTAGCATCTAACACTATTTAGAAATTCATCAAATGGGTTTGAATTACGAGAATATTCAACGAAAGTATTCCTATATTTATAGCAAATTCTTTGTAAAAAACTGAATATTATTCATATTGTTTTTCCCAATTCTTAATATTTTACCACTTTCATGTTCAATTCGAGCTGCATGAATTATTCTATAAACAACAACGGAGTCATATTTACAGAGTCCGGCATATCAACCTACCCTGTTTCAAAAAGCAGTTACAAACAGACAAAACAAGATACAGAGAAAGGTCTATTATTTGTGGAAAACAAATATGATGCCATTTTATAATAATTAGTTTTAAAAATGAGGTCCGCTAAATGGCATCCTCTAATGGTGATATATTGACGAAGTCTTTTCCGAAAGCTCTTCCGAACATTGGCGTTGTTTTGATTTTTTTCTGATGAGGTCCACTTCCACTTGTGTCAAGCACTGTGAATAAACAAACTTTTCGCTACTGGGCAGCAGAAAACCCACAGCTGCTTGATAACGACCAATTAATTCACAGTCCTCGTGTGACAGTTTGACGCGCCATTGCTGAATTTCGTGTGTGGAGTCCTTATTTTTTCGAAGAAGATAAACTAACAGTAACGGTTACTTCAGATTGCTATTTTCACATGATTGATACCTTCCTCCGACCAAAGTGAAACCAATTTCTTGGAGACCATAAAGAAGCAGAAATCTGACCCCAACAAGACGCTGTCACATCGTGGCGTTAGCTAGGGATTCTAAGAGTGTTACTTCCTGGACGTCTTCTCTCTTTGCGAAAAGACATCGCCTGGTCCCCAAGGGAAGTCATCTGATTTATCATTTGTGATTTTTCCCTCAGGGAACACTTATAGGCGCAAGTGTGTACAAACCCCTTCCTACAACCCTGCAAACTCTAAAGTATGCAATTACCCAGGTAGTGGCTACCATTTCACCGGAAATGGCACGAAATACTATGGAAACTTTCGGGAAGATTCGTCAATGAGTCACTATTGGAAGGCGCCACTTAAAGACATAATTTTTAAAACCAATTAATGTAAAATGGCATCGTATTTGTTGTTCACAAATAAAAGACTTTTCTCTGTGTATCTTGTTTTATTTATTCGTAAATGCATCTTAAATCAGGGGAGGTTAATATACCAGACCCTGTACATTGCATCCAGTATGAATCAAAGCAGACAGGATAGATTCTTCTTATTCGCTCTGATAACAGAAAATAATTTTGTTTCTGATTCGGTGAAATCATCTTGGACCATTAAGTAATTGAATAAACCTGTATTCTTGGAATTATTGGATAATTCTTTTGTTATCTGCATTAGAGTAGAACTCAAATAAGTGACTGTGGTACGGAAGTTTTTTTCTCAATGTTGCTTGTTGTAAAATGGTATGGTTTAGAATTATTTTTTTCGTTCCTTTAATTTATATCATTACTTGTTTTATTCTAGAAATCGAATACACACATCTTATGATTATATCCAAACCCAATATTTTTTTAATTCAGTTTAGAATGGAAGGCATGGTACAAAACAAGTGTAGAGTTTTTATCTGTAATCAATAATCAATTAAATAGTTTCTCTCTCTCTCTCTCTCTCTTACAACTGATTAATTATATTTCGTTGCATATCATTGAAAACTGGGCAACCATTTGGTTATCTGTCAGCAAAGTCGACAAAAAATATCACTTCACAGTATGTCAGATTGTATGCACGACGTTAGAATTTAAAACGAAGCAGTTATAAATTATCTACAATGTATTTTGTTTGATAAAGTGATTATATTTTTTTTTTCATGCCCTACTAAATTTTAGATGGCCGTGGAACGGCTCTAATTTTCAAACTTTTCGAAAATCTCCATTGTAAAAACATCTGTAGTTTTAAAACTGATTTTTCTTATCCGTATTAAAAATATGTAATATGTGATGCTATACACTTTAAATTATTAATTATTAGTTCCCACTGTGTGTGTGTGTGTGTGAAACACAGGAAAAATGTAAATTCCTTTGTGTTCTACTTTTCATTATTCCAGTTATACTTCAGTTTGTAAGAGCAGTATAAATGTGCATACTATAGTATGCTACATATTAAGATGATTTTTAAATAAATCTATGAAACAGTATTTAAATCCAATTTTTTTATTATGAAACAATCAGGTTAAAAGAGCCAGAATTAATTTAAAAAAAGCAATTTCGAAGTAAATAGTTTAATGAAATTATAATATCAACAAATTACTTACTGGTAGTCATTTCTAATTCACTTATAGATTTTATGAATACGACTGACCCTTTTTTTACAGATTGCGTGCTGTTCTTTACCCCAACAATTCTATACAATGAGAAAAAAATAGTTTTTTGCTTCTTTTTTATAATTAAAATATTATATAATTACAATCATAACGAGAAAAATGACAACAATATAAATAACTATCACTCAAAGAGTGATTTTGATCACACGTTGAAATAGTCTCACCAGATTATCTATCGAAATCAATAAGATTGCTAGGTCTCCGTGCATTTTGCAATGGAAATAAGCCCACAGCTTACTGAGTGAGTGGCTAGAAATATTTCTGCCCCTTCATGTTGCCAAATTGAAGCGGAAATACGATTTCGGAATTTCATTGCGAGACTTATTAATCACTCTCGACGATCTGAAATTGGCTTTAGTCCAAACTGCATTAGACGATACACCGGGAATAGATGATTCCTTTTACCACGATCACGCCACCTTCCACATTCGTCTACTGGAGCCCGAAAACGGTGAAATTGAAATCAAGCGGTCATTTTATAAATCGATTCTGAGGAATAAGGTACGCATTGAATGGGCTGCCACCTCTCATTCTGACAACAGCTCCAACATCCTGGCATTTCATTTGCTATGGCAAGGATTAATCGATTTTCCAATTAGTTACTCGTTCCTTGGTTGTCGAATCGAAAGCTCGTTGGAGAGAGGACTTTGACGTTTCCGGCTATTAGAATTAGATGAATGGTCCCCAGTTGGAAATCACGTAACTCGTCTCTGGCGATTTCTAGCGAATTATAGAGCAATATTCATGAGAATTTATGACAGATTGCGCAGAGGTTATTAGCTGTTGCGGTTAGAATGCAAGAACGAATTACTTGTTAGTAGGTGTTGTTTATATTGGAATTATTATATTCCAGAAATATCTGGAAAAGTATGTTAATTGAAGCTTATTAAGGTATCCAAGTACCCTAAAAATATGAATTTTGATAAAAAATGAAAATTATTTTCAATTCCTACAATTAGCTCACTCTCTATATTTATCTTGTTAAATTTTTAATTGTTAATAAAATACATTTAAAGCACTCAATTGAGCTGAATTTTATATACACACTTATTTTGGATAGCAATATAGTAATTTAACTATAATTAATAAAATTAATTGATTAAAACTAATTATTCAAAGAATTACAAATGCAGCTACTTTGGCATTATTTTTGGTGACTCAGCGACCATTTTGGTGTCTTGTGTCAAAACTTGTAAAGGTTTTTTTCTCGCCTTTTAATGCGCTCATTTGAGCTGAAATTTTTTATGCACTAATTTTTTTTTTTTTAGTAACAATACGATAATTTAATTAGAATAAACTAAAATTATTGTCTGAAATTAATTATTTAAAGAATTGCAGATACAGTTACTTTTGGTTCCTTTTTAGCGACATGGGTCAAAACTTTAAAAGATTTTTTTTCTCATGTTTCAAAGCTGAATAGTTGAACAGAAATTTTTTTTACACAATGTTTAAAATGATAATGCGATACTTTAATGATTACTTTATAAAAATTAATTGCAACTTAATGTTGTGATTCTGTCATATGTAATTAGTTATTTAGATTAATTGTAACAATTCATTAAAAAGTAACTGAAATATTTTTTTTTATCTAAGTAGGAATTAACTTATTTTTTTTGTATTACTTGTTTATGATTTTATTTTACAAGCCATCTTGTTAGTTTTGTAAAAATACAAATGTTACTATTTTCCATACGTTCAATTTAACAAAAATTAGAAATGCTTTTGCTAATGCAGATACCATTACTTCAAGCAAGATATCATACTTTAAAACCCGTTTTTACTCGAAATAGAATTTTTTTCCTACATGCTCAACGGATAAAAAAAGTTTTGAAAATAATTAACTGAATTTGTTTTGTGTATGTTTCTGTATGATATATAGTAGAAATGTTTTAACCTTCTAATTTATCAATCACTGTTTTATTACGCAATTTATAGACCCTTATATTAATATAATCACTGTTTTTTTAAGCAATTTCATATAATAACTGAGATAAATTGCCTGTAGCTTTTGTAAAAATTAAAATATCTCTTATCCCGAAAGTCTTTTAAAAAATGAATAATGTAGTAACTCATCAGAATTGAAAAATTGAAAATTTGTTCATACACTTTTGGTACAGATGGTCCCCATTTATGATATTTTTTGTAAATGTTTACCCATTTTTTTCCCATTTTAGTAAAAATAATTTGTTTTTCTCTTCTTAATTGTTTTATATTGTTCTTAAAATGTACTAAACAAATCTAAAACATAAAAAAGCTGTATCATCTATATAAACCAGTAACAATCTACGGACTAAAGCTATTGTTTTGGTCTAGCAGTATGTTATGTGCTTACGGAACCGAAGTTCTGAGGTTCTGTACTTTGTAATAAGCGCGTTACCTTAACTCGGCACTTCATGCGCTAAAAAAACGACTTCACTCGCTGGGTATCTCATACCCAAAGGTATTTACATTCTGTTTTTACCCTAATATTTACATACAAAGGTGAAAAAGGAAGAAAAGTAGGACATATATAATTTGCTTATTACATTTTTATGTAACTTAGTTTTTCTGTTATTTTATTAAGGCACTCAGTACATTGATTATACACTCCGTTAGTCTTCGTCTTGAGTGAATATGATGTTTTCACTGGGTATTAATTTATTTTTTTTAAATTTCGTAGAAGTATTGTGCTTACTGGTTTTTACATTTTTCTTTTAATCGAAATCCAAAACACTTCAGAAATCAGCGTCTCGTTCAATGTTTAGTAGGTGGTTTCTGACTACTTAACGAAATAATTTGAGCATTTATTGTCTCAACGTTTCACCAACATAAAAACTATTGTCATAGGCTAACGATTAGATTTTCTAACCATTTAATATGTTGCCGTCATTTTATCAAGGCGATAATTGCTCCCTCGTCTTAATTATCTGGATATATTTATGTAGAAGAATTATACTTGCTGTTATACTTTTGCATCATTTGATTCTTCCTCATCATCCCCTCAAAGAGTATTTCTTCATCTGAAAATGATGTTGTACTATACCTATTAAATATTGTATCTATTAAATTACTTCGATGTCACATTTTTGCATCATGACTACAATAATATGCCATTACATAAGAGTGGTTTCAAAGCATACTCATTCATTTAGAACTTTAACGGTAATTCAAGCGCAGAGTACGACATACCCGAAGAGGCGGTATCCAAAAATATGTTTTTAGAATTCACCTATAAGCTAAGGCCCCCCAAAAGATATGACCTTAAAGTCAGCTACACGAAAAACTATTCATTTTAGGAAAAAGGTTTAGATGGAATCCTGAAAAAGTGAGGCGGTGGGTATGACATACCCTGCGCGTGAGGTGCCGGGTTTAACTGAATGTAATACATAATAGCATAAGCAAGAGAAAAAGCAAAGTGTGGTACTACATTAATTTAAAATTTAGAAATAAACATCCATAAACGGATTTTTTTAAATTTCTTCTAGATGTTGTAAAGGTTTTATTACATTAAAATATGGTTTTTTACAAAGTGGTTTAAAAAAAATTGAGATTCATTATGTTTAGGCAAGTATGTGTACAAAAGGAAAGTTAAAATATTTGTCAAAGAATAAAAGCTAAAATAATATATGCAAGACTTAACAAGTAATGTTTAAAATTAAATTACACTCGTTGCATTTACTTACACACCCAACTATTTTTTGCATGGTCTTTTTTATACGATTTTGAAGCAACAAGGTACGGAAATTTAAAAGATATTTTTTTTTTGCATGGTTTTTTTTTGTTGTTGTTCTAGCACGATTCTAAAAAAAAGCTGGAGATTCATGACTTTTGAATGAGGATGCTTTGATCAAATTTATGACAATTTATGATAATAAAGAAGTTTATTAGGATAAAGTCGAAGGGATATCCATCTATTAAAAGCTGATTTAATTCACGAGGGAGGGCTTGAAATTTCTTACAACATTCCCTTACTCATGATCCTGACGTAGAACATGCATTAAAATTTAGCCGAATTTTTAATTTTTGTGTTGCAGAATATCAAGAATTATGTAAGGAACTTGAGAAACCAAAAAAAAAAAAGACACTATAACAGTATTTTTGTAATAACAGAAAAAACCGACGGAGGCCGTTAATAACGAGAGAAATTCTTCTTTTGAATCAAAGCCTGACACATCTGCTAATGATAGCAATTTTGATCCATTTTCACAATGAACTTGCTTGTTAGTTAGTAATTTTATTCCTAATTTGAATTTGAATTTTAAAGTTCTGTATGTACTCATAAACTGAATTTTCACTGCACACTAATTTTAATTAATTAATTAATTTTTGTAAACAACAACGAATTATCTTTGTTTTATAAATAAGTAACATGGATAGCCATTAATTTGTGCACGGTTTTTTTTGGGAAAATCTATGGAGATTTTTCCTCTTACCGACTTTAATTGTTAGAAACATATCACCAAGTTTACCATATGTTAAATGTATTTTTTTCCACATTTGTTCCCACAGTATATTCTAAGGAATTTATATATTGTGTACAAAACGTTTTGAGTGTAATTACGTTCTAGGACTCAAAAGTTCCCAGAATGCGTCTATAATTTGAAAAATATTATCATTTAAGTAGCTGAAACATATCCTCTTCTCGAAATAAGACCCTTGAGCAACAGCACACTTTTGCCATCGCTTGGAAAGTTTCATCGAAACATTTCTGTAATCCATTTTTAGTCATATCCTTTAATAAAGCCTGCGATGTACTTTTAACTTCATTTGTAGATTGAAATCGACAACCCTGCAAGTGTTGTGCAAGTTTAAGAAATATTGAGGAGGCGAAATCAGGGGAGTAAGAAGGTTGATGCAAAGCAGTTGTTTTAATTTTCACCCCGTCTTTGTTTGATGCCTGTTCTTACGTACTGCCACAAAAACCTTTTAATGTTTTCAGCAGTGCGGGAAGCCTATGGGCGTACAAAACGTTCGTCGTCTTTGACACTTCCCTTGCCTTTTCTAAAACTTCCATGCCAGATAAAATCTTGCGTTCGTGATAATGTATCACTGCCTTGAACATACATCACCATTTCGAAAATCTCCGTAACACTTTTTTCCAAGACAAAACAAAATTTGATATTATTGTCTGCTCAACAAACTCAATTCCTTTCAATCGCCGGCTACTAAATGCATCCGTCTACAAAATACAATACAGTGGCAAGCCACTGACCACGTGATTTGGGGCAAACTATTTTTAGAAAAGAAGAAGAATGAAGTGGCACAGAAATGTAATCGTATTTATGATACTGCAATCATTTTAACATAACAGGCTCAGTCCGGGAGCTTTTAAATCCTACCTCGTATATACAGTATAAATATTTTCAAATTCGTTTCAAAATAAAAATGAACTTTTATCAAGTTTCATTATTAATTTTAGAAGTACTGCATATAAAACCATCTTTTTACAAAAAAAACTAAAAACCTCACAATTTTCGGGAAAAAAAATGTTTCATTTAATGTCACAAAACTTAAAATACGAGGCACTAAAGCAGTGCTTCTCAAAGTTTCAATGTTCACTGCCCAATATCCAATCATAATTTTCATCGCGCCCCTCATAAAATAACAATGTATTGAATTCAATAATACTATACTTTGATGCTAAGACTATGCGAAAAAACTCGAACCCCTTAAATGCTACCGGCGTATATAAACGTCTGGCTCAGCCAAAGAGTTGATTTTCCCGGACGTACATTTTCGTCTTTCCGAAGTACGATCTTTTCTGTGGACTGCTATTCATAAAAAAAAATTACGAATGTTTTGGAAAGCAATAAAGGGAATTTGACAATATATATATTTTTTTCAAAGGATATATTTATTTCAGATTATTTGCTTCTTTATTCCTCCACTCTCCTTCAATACATCACATACGAACTCCTATATAAGAAACGTTTGGCTTTGGGAAGTGAATCACGTAACTTCTAATCGGCAGTTAAGGAATTAATTATAAACCGTACAAATTATCAAGATAAGTGTTAATTTTATACATAATTTTATATATTACAATAACATGGGGGCACTGGTAATTATGGTAATTATTAAACTTCTTTTTAACTTAGTATTGTTAATTAATTATAAAATACTTTGCGTAGAGCACTGATACATCTATTAGTGAAATATATCAGAGTAAAAGTGTGTTTTTTTATTATGTCAGAATGTATTTTTTGTTTGTTTACTTTCAGAAAATTAATAATTTTTAAAAATAATTTGTTGTTTTCCACTTTTCAATATACTCACGCCCCCCTCGTAGAGTGGTCACCCCCAAGCGGGACGTGCACCACAGTTTGAGAAATGCTGTACTAATGTAAAGCTTCCTTTTTGTTTTCAAAACATAAATACGCAGTATATTTTGAAAGTGAATGTATAATACTACCCGGATTTAAGGGGAGGGGAGCTTGTTCAAAA
>BMAO01029738.1:0-49810 GCA_019973975.1 Trichonephila clavata | reverse complement strand
GCCTTAAGGGGTCTCAGGGTGTTAAAAATGTTTCGAGAGCACAAAATATGAACAATTTTCGACTAGAAATAATTCTTTGAGGTTAAAATGAAATAATTTGATTCTTTACACATTTTTATAGAGGAATAAGTTTCAAAAAGTATAAAATGTCTAAAATATAATCATAATTTTAAAATAATAAGCACATAAATATAAGAAAATTTTTGTAAGAAACAAATAGTAAGTTTTACGACGCGCATGATATTTTCTGAAATAATAATTCTATTTACTAGCAATAAGTTGATTTATAAAGTCAAATATATCCTTATTAGATGGTAGCGATTAGATATAAAAGAATAAAAAATAATATTTTTTAAAAATAAAAAAAGTACATTTTTAAAAATTTTTTCAAAAATTTAATTTTTTTTGAAATTTTTCAAAAAATTACAAATATGTAATACTATAAATAGCTAGTATTCAAAGATTATGATAGAGTTTATAATTCTGTAAAGTTTTATGCATCAAAGTATGATAGTTTTGAAACGCAATGCGCGTAAGTGAAAGAAACACAAACTGAGAAAAAAAGACTTTAAAGTTTTAAATTGAATTTGAGAAAATAAATTTTGAAATTTACATGCTAAAATGCTCCAGGATCATAGGATATGCCTTCCTGTTGCTCAAACAGCTCAATTTCTGTACTCTTTTTAATTTTTTTATCTCTCCAAGCTTCAAACGATGACGTTGAGCTCCTCTTTCTTGACGTAAAGATTCGACGATTGTCACGTTCAGCCAGGGACACACAAACATTTTTGTTAATTTTTAAGCCAAATTTCTCTAAAATAGTAATAAGTATTTGATTTCCATCATTAAAAAATGCTGGTTGCTAGATTTGCAGCAATCTCTGCAATCTGAAGGCTAGAGAGAGAGAGAGAGAGAGAATCAATCGTTTTCGAACAAAACTTCCAGATTAAGGAATTTAAACTTTCATTAGGATTCTGTGTTTACCTCCTAAGCATTTCTTCAGGAGTGCCAGATGAGATAAGTCTGCAAATACAGGCTTAATTACATCTCGAACAGCTTTCGCAACTGAGGGTTTGTGTTTATAATTTTGTAAATTATTATTAATTGCGGCATTATACTTACACTATGCATTTGGATTTGTAGGACAAAATCAGTGCATCGGTTCATCATCGGTGCTGCAAGAATGACCCCAAACAGCCCAAATGGCTTTCCGCATTTCCTTTACACTAGTAGAATTGCATCGAATAGCATTACCATAGTAATGCGCAAGCTTATCAATTAAACTATCAGTTAACCTACCTTTACCGCCTATAGTTTTACCATCAGATAATTTCTTCTTACCATATTACTAATTTAAGCTTCCTAAGCCTTGTACCCATTCTCTTTTGCACATGGCCTACACATTCTATTTTCTGAATAAGATGGCATCGCCGTATGGATTGTTTTCAGAAAGGGCATTGAATGTTTTTGTGTCGCCATCTCCTATGCAGTTCGAATATTTCAGGTTGTGAAGCTTTTCTGATCGATTAAAAATCCTCAACATCCCGTCAACCTCCATCTTACCAGCAGAGCCAGAATAATTTTTTCTACGTGAAATCTTATGCGCTCTTTTCCATTTATTGTACTTGATACCAAACTTTACCCTTTATAACTGTCGCTTCATTTGCAAAATGAGGACAACACTTCCCTATCCAAAACCTTACCTGTTTCGGCCTCATTAGAGTACATACTCCAATCAACGATGAATCTCCTCTCGTCTTCCAGATCCCATCACCACTTACCGTTAAAATGTTATCAGGTAACGAAGAATTTTCTTCGACAGCTGCCCTGTTCATGCTTTCTTCGGCGACTTCCTTCATAACAAGTGAAAGTTTATTATTAATAACATCATTTGATTTTTGTTCAACAGGATTAGGAAGACTCATTACAGAACAAAAGGTTTTTAATGACTCTAAACCTTGACCTATGCATCTCATTGCTAAAATAGATCTTCTGTTAATTTCTGGAGCATTATTTTTTTATTCCCAATGTTTTCACAGCTTGAAAAAGTACAAATACTCCCACAGTTTTTTACAATGTATTTCAAAATTCGAACATAAACCACAAGTGGATTTTTCATTAATTGTTAATGGTTTATGACATTTTAAACATCATGATACTGACAAAATAGAGCTAAAGGTTGAAATAAAATCAAAAATACGATATTCTTTGAAGTTTTCACTTACCTTAACAAGATTTCACTTTAATGAAGTCTGAATTCCTGAAAGTTTTTTACTAGAAGCATTTTTCATTTCGGCACACTTACTTGTACTTTTCAATTCTGCACACTTCCTCGTATCTTTCATATCTGTAACATGTGAGTCACTTACCTTTAAATTTTTATTTCCTCTAAATCTTTTGTTGGGGCGATTGCCCAACGATATTTTAGAATAAAACAACACATATATTCGATTTAGATAAGCGTTTTAAAAAAACGTGTACTAAAGTAAACACAACAGAATCAAAACACGGCAGAATGAATGTGTTGAGTTGCAGGCTTCCTTCTGATCAACTCAAGCGCTTAAAATATTTCATGAGGCTTATTAAAAACAGAAAAATGAAAGGTATGCATAAATTTAAAAATAAATGGGCGTGGCATCTGTCCATTTAAAAGTTGTTATGACTAAATTGCTGTTTGCAATTTTTTGAATAACTTTCGAAGTTTTTAGAGTATTGTCACGTGGTTAGTATCAAAATGTTCAGAAAAAAATGAAGAACAAGATATATTTTTTTCGAAAATTCGAAAAAAAAAATTGTTAACACCCCTCAGACCCCTTAAAACTTTATTTAAGCACACATCTCCAGATCTTCACGCTAAAAGTTTGCTATTATACCACTGAGGCTATTTCATTTTTTTTACTTATACGGCCCTGTTATATTATTATTTTTGACTATACTTTTTTTTTAAAATTTTGGCAGTTTAGCAAATCACTATTGATTATTTATATTGTTACGTACACATCAGAGTTCGAGGATTTTAATGCTATCAGTCTCAAAGCGCAAGGCAGTTCTTCAGAAGCGATGATAATTTTTTTTAGAAAATCAATCCAATTCACAGGATACAGTACTGAAATTCACTTTACAAATAGCAGAAGGTCTTCACACCTTCTACAGCTTTCAGACTCAACTATCACAATGTCTAAAAATACAAATACGTAATGATTAAGATAATTCGCAATAAATCCCTCGATAGTAGCAGCTAATCGCTATTCGACTCTTCAATGGTGAAAGCAATTCTAACTCATTTTCAGCGATAGGTGCTATTTATAGTCAGCACGGATCTTTCGAGAAAAATCCGCTCACGTCAAAAATCATGACATTAATAGATTTCTACAATAATTTCCAGGAGCATCCATTTGGTTTCTAAGTTGCCAAAATGGTCGCCAAAAAATGATAGCAACTTGGCTTTACCGTTGACATTTCGAGTTACCTTTGAATCGTCATTTTAATGTAAGGAATGACGTTGCTTGCGAATATTACAATTTTAGTATAAAATTATACACACAGAAAGTAATATTAACGTATTAAACATCCAGTTATAAATTAGTTACAATATTTTAAGCCTTCACTTCACAAGATTCGTAACAGTACATTAAAATTTTTATCAAAACAAAATAATTCTACATAAAACAAGAAAAGAATTTTCCAAGAAGAATATTTCTCATCTCTATGTAAAGTAATACCTGCCACGTAGAATCTCGCTTCCTTTTTGAAGTGGAAGGCTAAATTAAAGTACATATATAATTACTATCGTTTACCACGAACATTATATTAAATATAGAGAGGGGTGCTTTTTTAAAAGAGTATTTGTACCTTATGCTCTTTTCCTCCGCGAACCCCCCCCCCCCTAATTGCTCCCTTTCAGCAAGTCTTATTTTTTCAGAACTGAACAGGAAATGAGAGGGAAAAGAACAAAAACCATAGATGAGTAAAGTATTTAGTAACATGGACATGGCAGAGGATATACAGGAAATTGCAGACATATTAGAAATGAGAGAGATGCACTAAAATAGATGTTAATTGCAAGTCAGATGAATGTAGTTTTTTCTTTTTAAATTATCGAAAGTTAATACTACACTGCTCCATTTGATAGAGTATGCGATTAAAATTAAGCTTCTTATTAAATTTTTTAAACGGTTGGTATTACTAGCTATTAAATTATATATTTAGTCATTGCTTTAAGTTCTCCTTTTTTTCGAATATTTTCATAAATATTTCTGATTTATCAGTGTTATATATTTTTAAAATGCAATGATTTCAAGGGAAAGAGAAATTATACAGTCTGTTAAAATTCCTTTAGAATTCAACTTTTCTTTCGTTTTTGTCGTTTATCTGCTACGTTTGCCGACCACTATGAAAAATTACGTACCTTAAAGGGTAAGCAAAAGATGTATGAAATCATTAAAATTCGCCCTTTTTGATGTAATTCATTTTTAACACATATAAAGACATTTTAATTTTATTAGGAAAATTATTATTATTATTATTTAATTATTACGAAAGATTTTGATGCATCTCTTTTAATTAAATATAGTTGAGATTATCAATAACTGTTAATCGTGAACCTGTACCCAAGTATGGAGAGGCCTGGTTTCACTCTTAGAGGCAAAGTCCTCATGTTGGTGTGGTACGAATTTTTTTTAAATTAGGGTGCCATCGTGGGCGTCCTCCGTGTCACTTGAAAATTAGAAGAATAACGAGATTTGATAATGATAACCGTCAAATAGCTTCAAAGTGCAATATTAAGGTATCCAACTACCCTAAAATTGTGAATTTTGCCAAAAATTGACAAAATTTTTATGACTTTATTGCATAGGCAATCTTATTAGCTTTACAAAAATACCAAGTTTAACATTTTCCGTCCACTAGAACAAAAAATACAAGTGTTTTTGTAAAAGCAGATGTCATTACTTTAAGCAAGATGCCACACTTTAAAACGCGTTTTACTCGAAATGTGATTTTTTGAAAATAATCAAACGGGGTCAGGGATTGCTGAAAAAGTTTTGAACATAATTAACTGAAATTTTTTGTGTAAGTTCTGTATAATAGCAGAAGTGTTTTAACTTTCAGATTTATTAATCACTGTTTTATTACAAAATTTACAGTCCCTTATGTGAATATAATCACTGTTTTTTAAGCAATTTTATATAGTAACTGAGATAAAGTGTTCTAGTTTTTGTAAAAATTAATATATCTCTTATCCTAAAGGTCATTTTGACAATGAATAACATAGCAACACATCATAATTGAAAAATTGAAAATTTGTTTATAAACCTTTGGTACAGAATGGGCCGCGTTTATGTTATTTTTTGTCAATTTTTCCCCATTTTTCCCCATTTAATTATAATAATGTATTTTTCTTTTTTAATTTCAGCATATTTTTCCTTAAATGTACAAAAAATCTAAAAACTACAAAAAAAATCCACATATCTCCCCTTTTTTTTAAAAAAAAAGTTGTCGCAACCAATCGGATACTTTAATAGAAAAATTCGAGTCTAATACAATTAAATATATCATCCGGATTTCGGAGATAATATTGCTATCAACAATTTCAGAAAACATCATCTTAGTAGAATGTTGAGATAGGTGCAACACTTGGCTATTTTTTATTTGTATTAATTCTCATATTAACTTGAATTAAACAATACAATCGTGTAGAGATCTTTAAGGAATGTTGTTTCAGCAGAAGAATCTTACTGAATCTTCATTCATAGTAAAAAAGAGTAACACAGGTAAGAATATCATGCTCCTTTTCTAATTCACGAGAGTTTTCTCAATATCCCATGACTGTTTTTCACATAAAGATTATAACATCAGCTCTTAATTAAGCGTATTCTTTATTTATATGCTGCTACAAAATGTAAAACAAACAATTTTTCGTCAGTTCTTAAGAAAAAGCACGAACGCACGTAGAATTTTAATTTTTCACATATTTGATTTCACAAATTGATGACGGAAATGGTTATCATTTGATAATTAATATAAGATGATTTAGAGGCTCTTGGACTTGAACCCATGGCCCAAAAGAAGCGATGACCGCTATGTGTTCACGACTATGAACACTCGGCACCTAATAACATTAAACGGACAGAGAACAATATAATATAAGTTCTAATTTCATATGAATGTACAAGGGAATTTTTTTAACTGACAGTATTCAGTGATATCTGTAGCCGATCTTATAGCCATACTAGTTATGGAAACTAATAATCGCATAAAAAGTAAGAATCCATGAAAAAAAATTAATTACAAAAATCACCAATTTATGGCTCTGTATGTCCAAACTGAGAATCAGCATTAAACAAGGGTATGAAAGCAAATTCTAAATGTATGCTTTCAAATTCAATAACCACTCCAGGAATTTATGTTCCAGCTCAAATGAATATAGAACTCGTTTTACAAGAATAAACATTGATGAAAAAGTTGTAATATATTCTTTACAGCTTCTCTAGGGAGTTTACAATCCGACAGGAACTACGTAAGGTGAGTTTATCGCTTAATGTTTTGAAAGGAAAGTATGAGAAGTTCGATCAAAGGACAGAAGACGGCATTGGTGTCCCAGGTAGAGGACGTATGGCAGTATCAGGAGAGGTGATAATTAATGTTGCAATTGTAAACGTCAGTGGATCATAGGGAACCATTGTTGGTAAGCATGTCAGAGATAGACATTGACATGTTGCACACGGTTGAAGGAAATGTGCTGAGAAGGCACAAAGTCTCTGAGAACGGTGATCATATTCTAGGCTGTCAAATTCCAAGCAGGGGATGTGAATGTAGTAGATAAAACAACGTTTCACTGTTATTTTACATATGATGTTTTTTCAACACTTTCTGCTTTGTACAGTGCCTTAAATATACCTATTAGGGTTTTTTTAGCTATTTTTTCTCATAATTTTACTTCCTATGTTATTATTATTCGTCATACATAGTCTGTTGCCTTTGTGCTGTTAGATCGAAATACAGGTGGTTCTGAATACTTCAGTTTAAGAAAACTCCTCCTGGAATATGTCATAAATGTAACTTATTAGTATAACGCAGGAAATAAATTTAGCTATTTAAGTAAAATTAACCCCTCAACCGTCTATTAAAACTTACGCGATTTGTTACCCCAGTGCCATCGTTTTCACGTAGGTGAGCGTATGTGGTGTATGGGGGGGGGAAGGCACAAATAAGCAAATATTGCTCTGAAGCAAGTAAATCCTTCACAAACACTGTCAATGTCAATGTATTGTACTTGATAGCCTATGGAATAACAAAGAAGAGAATTGTATTTTGAAAAGACGTATTTATAAGTCTGGGACACTTAACCTACTGGTTGAATGAGACGGTAGTTAAGGGGTTAATAAAAAAACAATTCAAAAAAAATTTTATTAATCGTTACATCACACATGACCACAATTTATGAAGAAAATAATTTTCTTAATAAAAAAAATCTGTACCAAGTTTTTATAACCATTTTCAAGCATTGCCATCCACTTCTGAGTTATAGTTCAAATTTCAAGTCTCGAGCTCATCGGGAAGTTAGTTTAAAGTCAATTACGAAATTCCTCCCGTACAGATATACAAACCTCTTCGGGAGAACGGGTTCGAGACTAGAACTTTTTTTTTTTACATTTCCATGCATTGTCATCAGCTTCTCAGCTATGGTTCAAATTTCAAGTCTCTAATTCATCGGGAAGTTAGTTTAAAGTCAATTACGAAATTCCACCCGTACAGATATACAAACCTCTTCGGGAGAATGGGTTAGAAACAATTACTTGTTTTTTACATTTCCATGCATTGTCATCAGCTTCTCAGCTACGGTTCAAATTTCAAGTCTCGAGCTCATCGGGAAGTTAGTTTAAAGTCAATTACGAAATTACACCCGTACAGATATACAAACCTCTTCGGGAGAACGGGTTCGAGACTAGAACTTTTTTTACATTTCCATGCATTGTCATCAGCTTCTCAGCTACGGCTCAAATTTCAAGTCTCGAGCTGATCGGGAAGTTAATTTAAATTTAATTGCGAAATTTCACCCAAACAGACGTACAAGAAAGTGATTTAAAAAAAGACATGGTAACTTGGGGACCACGAAATTGTATACATAGACGCAAGTCGACCCGTGCTATCGCCCAGGTGGTCTTTGTTTGTGTAAACTCGTTTAAGTTCCGGAGTAACGGGGCTCTTGTCGAAATCAGGGCCCGCCTTTTCGGGGGCCAGGTTCGAGATTAGAACTTCTCTTTTCACGTTTTATGCATTGCCATCTACTTCTAAGCTATCATTCAGATTTTAAATCTCTAGCTCAACGAAAAGTTAGTTTAAAATCAATTATAAAATTCCACCCGGACAGACAGGAGAGCGAGTTAATAAAAACATGGTGATAAAATGCAGATTACTTTATTAGAATGGTTATCGTTTTTAAAATATTCTTGTTACTCTATTTCCTCTCTCCTGAAAACGAATACTTAACATAGAACTATTTATAACTGAAAAACATACAAACACACAAATCTGATATTAAATGTTTTATTTAGAATTTTTCATTTAATTCATATTAAATTTCGAAAATCCAAAATTGATTTAAACAGATCTAATTTGTATCTCAAATAAAAATTACATTTTTCTTTTCATCTCACTTAAATTATTTTAAAATTTAAAAATATTTTATAATGCCATTCTTTTTTTTTGTGGTATAAAACACTCTCTCTCTTTCAAGAGGTTATTTGTTTATTCTAATACACCGGAAGTGATCCCTTTGTAAACGCAATATTGAAAAAATATACAAATTTGTTTTGCATTTTTTTTGGATATATTTACTAGCATGAATACATACATAAATTAAACATTATTATAAAATATTTTTTGTACTTTTAAAAGAGATAAATTTCAAGGTATGTAATATCCAGGAGGCTTTTTCATATTACATCAATAAACTCAAAAATATCAGGTTAATTCATCGTTCTAATAATAACGTGATAAATTCAAGATAAAGAGATTGCGATTTTAAACAAATTTGATTATAAAAGAATAAATATCTGTCACTTTTTACCAAACAAAAAATATCACTATTTCATGAACAATTAAAAAAATAATTCGTGAATAAATGATAGTTATTAATTTTTTAAAGCTAGATTCTTACATAAAGACTTATGATGATTAAATACATTTTTGACAATAAAAAGATAAAAAAAATCAGAATAAATTTTCTATCAATTGGGAATTAATTGCATTTTTCAGAGCATACGTAAACTTAAAAATTGAAAATGATAATAAGTCAATTATATGTTAACAATACAACAATAACGAACCAATCTACTTCGATCATTTAAGCCTCACAATGACGTGCTGTGATTCAGTTTAAATAAAAATAAGTTCAAATTATTAGTTACAAATTCAAAATTAATTAAAAGTTTAAGATGAAAAGTTTATTTTGTTAAAAGTTGAAAGAAATCAAATTAATCAAATACAAATAAAGTTTAAATGAAAAAACAAACAAACTTTATACTAAATAATTGCCTCTTTTCTTTTTGGAAATGTAAAATATAAAATCAAAAGGCTTGCCAATTAACCAACCTGTTTTAACAACATTTCGAAGAATAACGGTAATTAATGAATTGAAGACCAAGAATTGCTTTCATTGTCCATTATTTAATGAAAGTAGCATTCTGTTCTTTTCCTAAGGATTTAAATAAAAGCCAGCAAGCTGAATTCAATTTTATTCGATTTATTCTTCCTCTTGTAGTGTATTTTGTTAATTTAAAGCAACAGAAGCACACAGACTTTAATTACTTGTTTCTTTCTTTAAGGTAAGCGCATTGTTACTTTCAACGTTCGAGAAAACTCAAATTAATTTAATAAAGTATAAAGATATATCCTTGGAAACGAATTCGATGAATGTTTACATATGTTATTGTACTTCGTTGCATGAGAGAGAGTGGTTTTTTTTAAGTCTAGAATCTATTTCGAATTAAAAAAATTCTTTCGTATGCCATTCCCGTAAAGCTTAATTATTAAGTTCCAGGATTGTCTACAGATAAAATTCACAATTTCAAAACAAAAGAATAAAAAACGAACTAGATTGATAGGTGAATTGCTTTATTGCTTTTAGTAATGATATTAGAGGCTTTACTACAACATTGCTTGATTTCTCTCTTAACAGTTATTTTTTTCTTTCTTTATTCAATATTTTTATGATATTTAAAAATTTGATTTTTGTGATTTTAGTAAAAGTATTTCTTTCGCATGAATTGAAGAATAGTTTACTTTATAACTAAACAACGAGGCTAAAAAATATTTTTCTTTTAACTAAAAAAAACGTGACTTTTCGCTTTATTAAATAAGATGGATTTTTTTTTCTTTGTGTTAGCAAATGTCATCTCCTTTTAAGTATTTAAAGGAATACGAATGATTGCTGAGAAAATTCTTATTTTTTTTAAGGCAGTTAGTTGTCTGATGTAATGATTTTTTTTTGTATTCAAAACTATATGGCAATTGTTTAAATCGTAACAGTTCATTCTTTTTTAAATGATATTTAGAAAACGTAAGTATTTAATTTAATTTTTTTTTTCAAATTAAGTAAGTAAACAAGCAAAATTAACAGTACAAAATTTTCAATGAAAATTGTATGTAAAACATTGAGGGTCTTTTATAATGAATTTCAGTTATCGGTAAAAAATATTAATTAGATTAATTAATATCCTGCTAAAGGTGAAAAAACTGAAAACTATTAGCACAGTTATTTATCAAAAGATTATTCTATATCCTACGCAGATTAAAAAATCTTTGTATGACAACTTGATTTTGTCATCTTTTGTTTGGTAAAAGTTGTCTAATGAAGATGTAGTGCCGCAAGCAAGCAATCTACTAGGTATTTGACAATATTATAATATAATTGACATAGATATAAAATGAGAAGTATCAGTAATGGAGATGAGCTCTTAACGAAAAACATAATATGTTTATTGTTCCCAGTATTGTAAGGACCCTGTTTATTGTAGGCCTGGACACCTTCAAAGCGTGCTGCCCTACATTCAGAGGTACAGTGTATGTAAACAAAGAAAAGTTTTCTATGTACATAAGCGTACAGACGCCATCTGGTGGCAAGAATAAGAAATTTGTTAGGGAATTCTTAACAACTGTCTTAACCTTTACAGCAGTGTTACCCAACTTTTTTATTGCCTCGGACCTTTCAATGTTTGATAATTTTAAAATAGCCCGCAGAGATGGATATAGATTTTTTATATCCATAGAAAGTCGCACAAAACCTAAATACACTACAGTAAATAAAATAGAAATAACTTAAGCTCCTTTAGTGTTGCAGGACCTCTTGATCCTCTGACCGGTATCAATCCGCAGCCCGACGGTTGGAGACCACTGCTTTACAGGATCAAAAAAATAATAAGAGAAAATACACTCATGGACAAAAAAATCAGCACACCATGAACTAGTTGCGGGATCGTAACGAAACTTGGCATGAAGGTACACGTCGGGGAGATATGCAAATTATTAGAAAAGCAGCGTGATTGCGCATTACGTATAGCCGGTAGAGGGTACTTAACGTCGTTCTCCGTGGAGTATAAAACAGGTAACCAAAACTTGTTTGAGTGTGCTGAATCATTTACAAAGGGAATGCTGAGGTAGACATGCCATTATGCCGTTTTCGAAGACAATATGAACAGCTGTCGCAGCTTGAGAGGGGGAGAATCATCGATATGAGGGAAGTTGGGTGGCCAGCTAGGCGAGTAGCTCGTCAATTAGGCTGCTCTGATTGTGTTGTGTGGAGGTGTTGGGACCAATGGATCCGAGAGATGTTATTTACACGAAGACCAGTCTCAAGCGTCATCGACATAACAGTCATCGAGAAGACCGCCACATCGTAAGAAATGCACTTTTACAGCCAACTGCTTCATCGGCCACCATCCAGGCACAGGTAGTAACTTTACTATTGTCCCCTGTGTCTTCTCGAACCATACGAAGGCGCCTGGTTAAAGGCCATTTGGGATCGCGGCCCCCATTATGTGTGCTGCCCTCTACGCCCACATATCGACGCCACCGTTTGCAGTGGTGCAGCGCACGAGAAAACTGGACTGAAGCGGAATGGAACAAGGTTGTCTTTAGCAACGAATCCAAACTCAATCTCAGCAGTGATGATAATTGTGTTCGTGTGTGGAGACCCCGTGGTGAGCTCCTCAATCCTGCATTTGCTTTAGAGCGACACACCGCTCCCACAGCTGGTGTAATGGTATGAGGTGCCATTGCCTACAATACATGGTCATCCGTAGTATTGATCCGTGGCACCAGGACTTTCCAGGGGTATGTCCATGACATCCTGCAACTATATGTGTTGCCACTCATGCAACGGTTCCCAGGAGCCACTTTCAAACAAGACAATGATCGGCCTCACATGGCAAGGGTGTCACAAGACTGTCTCTACACTCTTACTACCCATCCTTGTTCAGCCCGATCCCCAGATTTGTCTCCAATCTTGCAGACCTGGTATCATTCAGGACCACGAGTTGGGCATCCCACGAGTTTAAACGAACTAGAGGCACGGTTACAGCAAATATGGAACGAAATATCTCAGGATATTAAATTCTCCATTCTTTTGCCTTTTCCTCTGAAATAAATGATTTTTTTTTTTTGGATTTTCAAACCATCTACTTATAACAAAGAAGTCATTACGAATGTAAAATTTCGTTTCATTTTGATGACTCCTTCTTGGTGCTCTAATTTTTTTTGTCCATGAGTGCATTAGTATACAATTGTTCATTTTAGTTAATTTAGACGTAAAGTAAATAAAAATAGTATGAAAAATACACACAAGTGTTTTGCAATTCTTAATAATAGTTCACACTTTCCCTACAAAAAAAAATATATCTTGATTAAATATTTTTAATCGTTAATAAATTAATTTTTATTCAGTCACTCAAGTTCAAACACATTTTTTTATACTTAAAGTGGATGGCACTTGATGTTAATACAGTTTTTTCAAATATTAGTTCATTAATTAAATTTTATTAACTTTTTTAGTTTTATATGAAAGAGAAAAAATTTCTTATATAAGATATTTAACATGATACAAATTAAGAAATAATTACCGTCAGTAGCAAAGCGTGTAGAACACAGAAAAAAGTTTTATTTTTCTTTCCGATTTCTTGTCTGTGTTAATGACGGAACAAAACGGAAAATGAAACATGTCATCTTTTATTTTGCTATTTAGTATTGTGATTCTTCCATATGTATATAAATATTTATATGCATTAATTGTAATCTATATAAATAAAAATGAATGTTTGTGAGTCTGTACGTCTCTTAGGCCTTCCTAAACTGCTAATTCGATTACGTTGAAACTTTGGTGAAAGGTCCGGAGAGCGAGCCAGCCAGGGAAGCAATTCAATCTGGTGATTGACGAAGAACCTTTGGACAATGCGTGCCACGTGTGGTCGCGCATTATCCTGTTGAAATATGGATGTGGCCAAACCCTGAAGGTAAGGAAGGACAATTGACTCCAACACCTCGGAGATGTAGCGCTGGCTGTTTAAAGTACCGGTAATGCGTACTAGAGGAGTGCGAGAGTGATATCCAATACCGCCCCATACCATAATACCCAGTGCAGGACCAGTCTGATGGCGCATAGCGCAGCTGTTCAGCATCCTCTCTCAACGGTGTCTCCAGACTCGAATCCGACCATCATGGTGTTGCAGACAGATGCGTGACTCGTCAGTAAAGACAACTTATTTCCATTCTGCCACCCACATCCTTCTTTCATCGCACCATTGGCGGCGGAGACGTCTGTGGTCTGTTTTCTACGAGACATATATGATCGGTTTTGAAAAAAAACCACAAGAAAAACATAATTGCCGAACTTGAAATCGTCGAAATCTCCAAGCCTTAATAGCGCTTTGAGGTGGCACCACAGGCGTGCGGGATTTGTGTGTGAGCTGAAATTCTAATCATTTGTATATCTCACCTCCGCCAATGTATGGTAAATTTCATGTTATTTGCGTGCTTCCTTCAGGGTGTTGCATTTACGGTGGCCAGCAATGTAGGTATATATATGTATATATACAGTATATATTCATTTAGCATCATGAAATATTCAGAGAAGTGGGCGAGAGTAACGGATAATTATTTAATAAAAAGTAATTAAAATAAAATGTTTCTTTGTTGGCCTAAGTAAGAATTGACTTTGTTTTTTTTATATTAATTGTTTTTTATCAGTATGTAATTTTATCAGATATTTGTTTTCTGATTTAGTTTTTCAAATTTACTTTTTTTGCTTTACATTTTACCTAAGCATGTGATAAATTATAGTATTATATTATTACATGACAAAATAAAAATAAATATGTAATAAGAATTAGAATACTGCCCATTAATGTTTTTTCATGAATACCAAGTGATTTGACTCTTCGTTTTTATTTATTAACGGTCCCATTTACGTAACTGCGTTCGGCATGCTTTTTATTTTCCCACTCGGTATAAAAAATGCAGTTACGTTTGTAATTAAATACGCTAACCTCCAATTTTAATATGGGCTAAAATGTATCCCTAAAACGTAAGAGTGTTATTCAATTCCAAAAAAAAAAAAAAATAGTTTCATTCGGCTAGACTTTGCTTACTTTGACTCATTTATGAATTTGGCTTGTCTTCTCTATTCTATTTTTCCTAATGAATTTTCATCTGAAATTGTTTACGTAAACATGCTGCAACGTCACATCTTTGAGCTCTTGGACACCTGCGACTTCCCGTCCCACTGCTAGATCAGTTTTTAGGAGAACTGATCAACACATGTGCAAAAACACCTGCAGTCGTTAATATATTGCGCGGACGTGTCTTGGATAGCACTGGCAACCTTTGACACGAGGAGAAGCCAACTTCACCCACGGCCGGATGTAAAAGGCGCCGACATTGGTCAACCCCGAAACCTAGAGGAGGGGGCCGAGAGAGAAATGGGAGTTCATGCGGAAACTTCGCGGTGAACAGTCACCACAAGACTCAAAAGACTACTCCCTCACAAAGCAATAGAAATTGGGACTCTAAAATAATCTAACTGTATTAAGTTGTAAATTAATGTAAATAATAATTGTGACTTAATTAAACTAAATTTTTATTTATCAAATCACGCTACTTTTATTTGTTTCAAACGTCACAATGCTAAGAAAAGAACTGTATCGTGTTTAATTTCATTCATAGGAGCAGTCGAGAAATAATATAAATATTGCAAGCTGCAGAAATAAATTTCACTTTATATTTTTATCAACAACACGTGCGGTTCACATGAGGTAAAAATGAATTGAATCGCATTTGCAAAATAATATTCTGAAATCAAAAATCCTTAGGGGTAATTGGTATACTTCTTTCCCCACGTTGAATTTTTTCCCAAGCATTTAAAGTTCAACATTACTTTTGTAATATTTATAAGGCAAAAAAAAAAAAAAAAGCTTCTCAATTTCTTAATCGAATACAAATAATTTTTTGGATCGTTTAGTGTTTAATAGTTCTTGATTCATACAGTGGAATTGTTAATTGATCATTAAAACAGTACAGTTTTGAATATCATGAATACGACTTTTACATAAAAGGAATTTCATATTATTTACATTCAATCAATATTTCTATTTGAAATATTGGATACATAAATGGTATAAACCAAAAATGATCTCAGACTTCGTGTCGTTGAATCCAGAAAATTGAAACCTAATATATCACTCTAATTATTTGGCTTAGAGTCCAATTAATTTAGTTCATTTGCAAAACTTCGTTTTACACCAAGTTATAGAAAACTTACTGATAACGGATGGATTACTCAACATAAATTTTCATTTCTAATTATAGGGCAAAAATGTATTTGAATAGTCGTAATTTATTTATTTCAAACTTTTTTAGCAACAAAATATAATTTCGAAATAATAAAATACACATTAAAGACTTTTATATCGTATATTCTGAATTTAAGGGTAGATAACTATATTCAATCTCT
This sequence comes from Trichonephila clavata, assembly GCA_019973975.1. Classification (NCBI taxonomy): domain Eukaryota; kingdom Metazoa; phylum Arthropoda; class Arachnida; order Araneae; family Nephilidae; genus Trichonephila; species Trichonephila clavata. The sequence continues at coordinate 33,807 of BMAO01029738.1, read as the reverse complement.
AATCAAACATTCGTGAAACACAATGAATTCGTGAATTTCCCAAATTTTCCTTGTACTAAAATATATAAATATTTTGGCATAGAATCCCATGTTCCTATTCCAAAAGAATCGATTCTATTTCGCTCAAACATTAAGATGCAAGAGATGATGTCCTTCATTCGTCCTTGTATCAACGTGACTTGGAGATTCAAACACACTTCCTTCCTTAGGGAAATGGTAATGACAAAAACAAAAAAAGCAAATGAATTCCTCTCCAAAATGTGTAACAAGACTCCCAACACCCACTCTTTGCCGAAAGAGATCTTTTTAATCAACGGGACAGCTTCTTCTGCCCCATAACCTCCTTTTTTCTATTTCTTGAAGAGCTCTCTCACTTTCGGTGGAGACAAATATTGAATCATCCGGTAGACCTCTGGAACATTCGAACGGTTTTGTTTTTAGGGTGGGAACTTTCCAAGAGATCCCATGTGCAATATCCTCCTAGTGGGCAGCTTCGCGTCGATAGAATTAACTCGGAGGTTAAATAATTAAGTGGTTCCCTTCTGGGATATGCAGGTCGATTTAATTTGCTGGGAAGAGACGCCACCTTTGAGAGAATTCTTGAGCATGAAATAAGGAGAGGTGAAAGTAAAATTCAACAATACAGAAATCACTTGGTTTCAGTTCTTTACACTCTTAATCCCAGCCAGATTCCTTTCTCTAATATAAAAAGCTCCTTAAGGTATTCGACTACCCTAAAATTGTGAATTTCGCCAAAAATTGACAAATTTTTTATGATTTTATTTTATAGACCGTCTTATTAGCCTTATAAAAATACCACGTTTATTGTTTTCCGTTTACCAGAACAAAAACTATAAGTGTTTTAATAAAAGCAGATGCCATTATTTTAAGCGAGATGTCATAATTTAAAACGCATTTTACACGAAATGTTTTTTATTGAAAATATTCAAAGGGGGGCAGCTATTGCTCAAAAAGTTTTGAAAATAATAAACTGGAAATTTTTTGTGTATGTTCTGTGGTAGTAGTAGAAGTACTTTTACCTTCAGATTTATCATTTACCGTTTTATTAGAAAATTTACAGTCCCTTATATGAATATAATCACTGTTTTTTTTTAAGCAATTTCATATAATAACTAAAAGATAAAGTGCTCTAGTTTTCATAAAAATTAAAATATCTCTTATCCTGAAGTTCATTTCAAAAATGAATAACATACAACTCATCAGAATTGAAACATTGAAAATTTGTTTACAAACACTTGGTACAGAATGAACCGCTTTTAGGTTATTTTTTGTAAATTTTTACCAGTTTTTTCACATTATAGTAAAAATAATTCCTTGTTCTCTTCTTAATTTTAGAATATTTTTCTTAAAATGTACTAAAAAAAATCTAAAAGCAACGAAATTCCCCATATCTCAATTTTTTTTTAGAACAAGTTGTCGCGTAGTCCAATACCGTAATACAATTCTATGAAGTTAGAAAATATAGTGAGCGCTATACCTTTACAAACAATTTTTACATCCTTTTTGTTTCAAAATGAAACAAAAATATAGAGTTATCAGGAATGATGACACGATTACAAAATTTAATAATTCCCAGATTAATAAACAGCAAATGATAATTAACATGCCATTGTAAAGATAAAATATGATTTTTTTTTCCGTATATAATGTTTCTTGACGTAAAATAAATACGAATTGACTGAAAAAAATGACCTTTTGGCATAGATTTATCCATGCAAAGGCAATAATTTAGATAATTTAGGCATTGCAAGTCGTTACTATGGTTCAATGCTTGCACGATTTTCAATTTGTACTGCTTAAAATGCATTTTTTTCTCAATATATTCCACATAGTAGACTGAGGTAGCATACGCTCTTGACTAGCACGAACCGATTTCTTTGGACTGCTTGTAATTTCCCCTCGAACTCTTTCAACATTATCTGGCGAACAATTTGGTCACCATGGACTTCTGCCTTAACACAGGTATCCAGTTTCCTGGAAAAGTTTATACCATCTTCTTATACGCTTATATGTCAGTACATGTATATATGGTACTTTCTCCGATATTCACGCTGAACTGTGATTACTGATAGGCTTTTTGTAAACGAGAGCACACAAAACGCTTCCCCACACTTATGTTAGCAATTTCAAAAACGTATGGAAAACATTGCATTCATTTATTGGACAAAAACAAAGTTATAAACTCAAAACTCAATGTTTTTTTCTTTAGAATAACATGGTAATGATCATTTTCTGTTTATTCATTTGGGAGTTATTAAATTTTGTAATCGGGTCATTCGTTCCTGATAACCATGTATTTCATAAGCACTTCATCATTAACAGAAAATTCTACGGATTGCGCTTAGTTAAGATATCTTTTATAAAGATGCTATGTAGTAACACAATTTTTTTCAGTTTGCATAAAGGCTACAAAAATGTGTCCAAAAGATTAAAATTTGAGGGTATTCATTTTTAAATATTGGATTTATCTGCCTTATATACTGAATCGAATGTTTATTGCAATACCTAAAGCATTAATTAACATCTCTGTATCTAAGACCATTCTGATTTTTCATTACTAAAATTCATCACATTGTTTGATACTTAATCATATTCTTGCTTAGATAATTAACCGAATTGTGCCTCTATATTGAGGAATTTCACTTAATATGATGTTAAGTATAAATCGCATAACAAGATATTTGACCTCATTACTCATACATGGAATTCTGGTTTCAAATATTCGTTCATAATTAAATGCAAATTTATAGTAATTTTTTTCTTAATGTTAGATTAAAGTTATTTAAAAACAACTAATTTAATAGTATTTAATTACATTATAATATAAAAGTATATTTCACGGAAAATTTTAAACCACTTTTATCACATTTCCCCGCTTCTCTCTTTTATGTATTTTCGAACATAGTTTATATCAAAGGTCCTTTTACAATTTTATGCAATTAATATAAAAAAATACAAAAAGTTAAAAGCTCTTCACATTAAACACCTAATTTTGGAACGCAAGTTTCTCTTTTTTGGCAAGAAATAAGCTTGGTAAGAACTAGGCAATTGAGTTTCAAATTACAATGCGATCTTACATGAAAGTTGGGTTAGTGAAGTATAATTTCAAGCATCGGATTCCATAACTTGAACGTAAGGAAAACATTGATTGGACTCCTAAACTCTCCTACAACTGTAGAGAAACCTCTATTTAAAGTTACCTTCGTTTACTTTTAAATAATATGACCCATCATTGGATCCTTTTTCCTCGAAAAACATTACTCAGTATTTATATTATATACTGAATTAACTACCCAGAGATAGCTTTATATTTAATTGTACAGGCCATTTATTTCTTATCTAATTAATTAATTTAGCTGGTATAACATGTATTCCCTATTTAGTATCTTAGACTGTGGCACTAAATGGGTTTTAGAGAAAAATGGCTCCCTTATGGAATACGTTCAAATTTTAAAAGCAAGGAAGTATAAACAGTGAACAATGTTGTATAATATTGTATAGTGAACAATATTGATACATATTGTTACGAATTTTGTATAAAATAATGTAAATAATTTGTATTTGGATGTGCAATGCCTTTATATTACTCTATGCTATATTTATTTCATGATAAAATTGTAATATTCACAAGCAACGCCGTCCCTTACTTTATAATGGCGATTCTCAATGGGAACTTGGCGAAATATTGGCGATAGAACCGAGTTGGCATCATTTTTGGCGACCATGTTGGCGAGTTCGGGACCCTCTGCATTCTTCTAAAAATTAGTAGAGAAATCCAATAATTTCACGATCTGAGGCACGAGCGCATCTTTCCAGAATTTTCGGCCTCTGCTATAAATAGAGAGAGACGCGCCGCAGCGGTCAGTCTGAGCTCCCGCTACACTCAAGACTGTAACTGCAGCACGGCCGTGCGCGGTCAATGCGAAGGAGGGTGTCCGCCTCGCAGAAACCCGCCGGTCGCTATTTTCATACTTGTCTTAAATTTTTTCCCCTACTGGACATTGCGTCGCCACACATCGTTACACACACTCACACCCTCATGGGCAGCCTTTTTTGAGCCAATCACTACTACATCCAAATTGGAAGACGCTCTCTTCCACCAGATTCCAAAACCGAGCCGCCGAAGATCATCGCCTCGAAGCCCCGCCTACCGGCCTGCCGCCACTCGTCCAATTGCTAAGCTCCATACTATCCAGCATGAAAATGCAACTTTACCAAGACCTATACAGAACTTTTTCTAGCCAGATAAGGGTATCCCAGAAACCCATGTACCCGAAATTATATCCGTATATCCGTATATCCGCAACGGTCAGTCTGATTTCAACCAGCGGGTAGTGAGCATTGTTTTGATTAGCGATCAGCTCGGCTGTGCTTGTGAATAGTCATTTACATACGTGTATTTTATACACTGTTTATTGTGTCTGAGTGCTGTTGAAGGTGTGAAATCCTTCTGTTATTTATTCTGTGAATTTTGCTGCTGAATCCTGTATTTCAAGGATCGATTTTCGACAATAAATACTCATCGCTCTTAAAGAATTGCCTTGTTATTTACGACTGATTTTGCATAAAATCCTCGAACCCCGATCTACGTAACACTATTTTTCTGTCTGAAAATGTATTCCGAGTTTGGTTCAGACTATGATAAGTATCCGACTACCTTCGGAACTGTGATTTTTCAAATGCTTACAAATTAATATTTTTTATTATTATTATTTAGGGTTACTTAGATGCGAATATCCGTATGAAATTTTTTTATGAATATCATTACAATTAAAAATGATTTAAATGCAATATTTTGGCAAAAAAACATAGAATTATTTATTTTCCAAATACTCTTCTTTTTATGGAAAATACTTCCGTGTGTAGTAATAATATGTTGCCTATATATAGCTCAGATCTCTGTACCGAGCCTATAAACAAAGATTTTTTAAATATATAATTTAAAAGGGGATTTATCCATATTTTAATGCATCAGAGTGGAGAGATTTTAACAGAAAATCATTGATAATTATTTCACTTGGTAGTTAGTAACTTTGAAAATTGAATTTTTTAAAAGTCGTAGTTCAGGCCCTGTGGAGAAGTCTTAGCTATATATAAGCAAAAATTATTACTATAGAAGCATGTTTCATAAAAAGGAGAATGTTTTGGAAAAAAGTAATTCTAAGTTCATTTTCTGCCAAAATATTGCATTTAAATATTTTTTTTATTGTAACAATATTCTTAAAACAATTTTATAAGTGTATTCTAATCTAAGGGACATTAAATATAAAAAAAAATATTCGTTTGTGCACTTTGTAAATTCATGGTTCCGAATGTCGGTTACCTTAACATTTAACAAATATAAAACGTATAAAAACACACATCTTTAAATATGCAACATAACTATACGGAATGAAATACATTAATAAAAATAACGGGCATCTTGCAAAAGATTCTAAGCATAGCTTAAAATTCATATTTTGCTCTGAATAATATTCTATATATACAACTCCTTTGTTTTAAACCTCTTCATTCATGAAGTCTCCTTTAATCTTCAAAGTGTGCCTATTACTCGAAAAATAAGAGTATGTGTTGATTATAAATTTTACAATGACGTGTGTGTGCTGTTTCAGTGCATGGTTTTCATGTTGTTATTATGTTTGCAGTCATTACTTGGGATACACATATTCACTCCAAGCTATATAAATCGTATTATTTCACTCCTATAAAAGCTATATGAGTGTACCCTCTTTGGTAATAATAATTTTTATAGTATTCAAATATTTTACTATATTGATTTCAGTTTAACGTGCATCTTTCAAAAAAGAGTAAGTTTTTAAATTCTGTTAGCTTTTCAAAGAGCTTTTCTAGAAATAAAAATAATTTTGACTATGCCTTAACAAGCAAAAAGGTTTTGGGAAATTCATAATTAAGCAAGGTGTAACAAGATACAGTGTCGTAACTTGCACCCCGCATCGCGGGGGGCCCAGGGTTCTAAGGGGCTCAAAGCCTTATTGCCACCAAGTATCTATTTTTTGTAAAATATAACTTGGGGGCCCAAAACCTGACTTCGTAGGGGGGGGCAAATGCTCTCCGTTACGCCACTGATAAAATACATAAACTTTGCGACCGCTCTTGTTTTATTGACTGCTTGCTGACTATTCTAAGCAACAGAAGCCAATAACTTCAGTATAACAACCCCAGTTCTTTGTTTTCAATTTTTGTTACATTTGATGATCATGTGTATTTGCACTAAAAATAGATATTTTACATATATATTGAACTTTATCCCTATTCTACAATATAAGGTTCATCTTTAATATCCAATGCTCCACAACTCATTGTATTTCTGATATAAATAAACTTTGATAATTTCAATCTTGTATATAATTTTCTGAACTAAATTTGATCTAACTTAAGTGTTCCTTTTTGTCTTCGTATAAATATAACATTCAAAGTTTTGAAATAGCTGAACAAAGGAATGGTAGTGAAAAATATCTTCCACATAAGAAAACGTAAAGTAGTATTGATCTTTTTCAGAATAACGGTCAGAACTAAGCATACAATCGAGTGAGTGGCAGTTGCCAACTTTACATCGCTAACCAATTTACTTCATACAAAAGCAGATTAGACGAACTTACTTTTCCGAAAAGTTTCTTCTCTTTCTTTTGAAGGAATATGTGCATAATATGAAAAAAGCACTATAGAAATGAATCCACAGCCAAACTGATGGAGGTGTTGTTATCGGAAAACTCCTGAGAAATTGGGGTCAAAAAAATTTCCCTGCCGCTTTAAGAAGTCATCCGAAATCGATTTCCATTTGATTCAGTTACTCACACACTTTCTTCTTTCTCTAAGAAAAAAATATACATTTCATGTGAGGCTCATAAGAAGAAATCTACCAAAACTTTTTACAGATAGAGAGAAAATCTTTTTTTTTAAAGGAACCCATTAGATTATTTTAAATTTGAAATAAAAATGCCAATGAAAAGTTTTTGATTTATTACTCTCACAAGTGTTATGTCCTTTCAAGCAAGCAATTTGGTAATGCTGTGAATAGCTATTTAATCAAATATCATTTTATTTTTCATTCTTTCGCATTTATATTAAACTTTCTTTCGGAGTATATCTGACAAAAATAACTGTTCAAGTGTTAATCTAGTAATTTCTGGAAAAAAAAACTCTTTCTACAAGAGTTAATGACCAATAATTAGCAGCTCATTAAAAAGGCTGAAGCTTGTGTAATGTGAGATATTAATCAATTATTTTAATACTAAAACGTTATTTATAAAATTTAAGAAAAATACTGCTTTGGTAGATTCTACAAGCCCAAGTGTGGATGGTGTGAACTGATGTTTTTGTACAACTATTTTTCTACAATTAAATGGCAGATATAATCTAACATTAATTGCTATTTATTAAAAACTATTAAATGGGAAAAACATCAGAATGGCGAAAAGTTTAAAAAATTGTTTCTTGCAAAATTAGCTCAAAGAGTTTGTGAGCCAATCTAAAAAATCAATCTCCCTTGTGAAAAATCATGCTGCATTCAGATTAGGTTTGGCACTTAAAGAGTTATTGAATCACATCATAGAAAGTAAGATTGGAATTGTGTAAATTAGGAGGTTGAAAGCCGAATTGTTAAATTAGTTTCTGAATATTTATTAGAATTATGGAATTAGATTAAAGAGCTCGGGGATTTAAAGTGTGAAAATATGATTCACAGCTTCAAGTAAAGGTAAAAATGTAGCTTTATTATCATAGAATAGTATTCGATAATTATTTAACTCCCATTACGTGCTAGCAAACACGATATTAGTATATTATGATATTAGGTATATAAATTGTGGAGCTTTATAATGATGCCAGTTAAAGAATTATCCTCAAAAACTGGTACGAATTCAGATGTGCTTCAACTTCCAAAATATATTTCAATTATTCATGCTAAGTGGCGCTCAATCGTTTTATTGTCTCATTTTTGCCAAACAAGCAATAATTTTCTAGATTTGTGGATTGCCACATTCACTATCTAATGCTTTTTCTCCTTTCCAGTTTTATTCATATTTCTTACAGAGGAGTAATAGTTACTCTCTTATTCCGCTGGTAATTTGAAATAAGCAGGCTCCATTTTTCGTTTTGCTAGAAGCGCTCAAGATTAAATTTTGTCACTTGTGAAATAAATATCTTTGTAAGCGAAAGAAAGAAATAGACATTTCCCACGAAGGTAAAATAATGTGAAGCTTAAAACTGTTTTTTTCTACTGCCATTTACAGCTGAACGTAAAGTCAATTCTAAAACTCGTTTTGCAGTTAATTCAACATTTTAATTTTTTGTCGTTTTGTCCATTGTTTTTTATTAGGGCGTTGGGTACGATACTTTCTGTTTATGACATTAAAGTAAATATTGCCTACGAAGAAAGAGGTTATCTTAAGATGTAATTAAGGAATAAATGGCTTTCGAGTATTTCAACTAAGAATTGTGAAATGATAAGAATTCAATGCTGTCATACGACCCAAATATTTCAGTGGTTCTCCAAAAACCTTTTTGAAAGAAATAACTATATTTAAGAAAGTGTTTTAGTTTCTTCAATTAAGAGATATGGTTGAAAGAAAATCTTTATAGATTTAGATTTTAAAATATTCTCACTTTAAATGTATCTGTGAATAATTTGTACGGATAATAACATTTTTATGTCGCAGAGGTAACTTTTTTTTTTATCTATGTGGCTTCTATTTCGATAAACTCGTAAACTGAGAAATATTACATATAGATTGTCTTCTACATCTAAATGTAAAAAAAATCAATGTAAGTCGTACTATTTATTTTAATACGAATCGTTTCTTACAGATTTTAAAATATTATCCATTTTACTTCTAAAATCCTTTCAATCTAAGTTCTCAAACACATTTTTAATTCATTTCACCCTGATTCAAATTGTATTTAAAAAATTTGCATATTAATTTATATTTTCATTAATTTTCGAAATCCTAACTCGTTGATTTACCATCCCCCCCCCTCCCCAATGATCTACACTAGTGATTTCTAAATTTTCAATTTCGTACCCTTATAAAGTAAATTAATTTAGATAAAAAAATTAAAAATAAATTAAATTAATTTAACGTAATTAATTTAAAGTAAATTAATTTAACTACATTGATGTGCAAAACTTAAGTAACAGTTGTTTTTGCCACAACTGTACAGTAAATCATTTGAGAGACATGAAATTCAGAAATGAGAGGCAGCATTTTCTATTTAAACGATGACGAAAGCATAGTTGAGCAAAAATGAATACAATACTTTAAGTTTAGAATCAAACAAAGAAAAGCTTTATTGAATTCATAGTTCGTTACATATGATTGTCCGTCCAGGAGGAAGAACAACAAGCAGGAATTCTTTTGTATAGGATAAACCCTCTCTTTACTGCAAAGATTGCTACGACTATCCATACTTAGCAATAGACTCTCTCTCTCTCTCTCTGTCCAACTATTCTTAAAGTATAAGTGTCCATTCCTCAATCAGCATCAGTTTCTGTAGTTGGGTGTTCTCCGGAGGATGTAATCGTGCAGCAAAGCGTCCCCCAAAGTATCTAACACATATAAAATGGGATTTAAATCAGGGAGGAACGCTGGAAATCAGAAAGTTTAACCACTACAGTTTTCACCCTGTTGCTGTTTACAGTTGCTGAGAAATGGCGCTTGCTGACTGGCACTGTTCTCTTTTCACCTGCAGGATGATATATCGGTCATCCATTGCAGTTGTTTTCTTAGAGCGTCCACCACGAGCCTTTTTAACAGCTGTACCCTTGGCTTGAAAGGCTTCCAAGCTTTTGTCATTTCTCACAGCTATCAGCTACACGGGTCCAACTACGCCTCTACTCCTACTTTCCGATCATTCTGCCACGTGTGAAGTCATCCAGGTGATTTTTTTCTAGCCATATTTCACGAATCAAATCACGTGCGCTTGCAGAGAATGTCTTTAACTGCGCCTCTGTTCATCCTTTTATTAAAGCCTTGAGCTACACGCACGGGCCACACTCCTTTAGCGTAACACTCACGTCGCTTATGATGCTTTGTTCCTGACAGTTCTATAGGCATCCCCTTTCTACTGAATTGCGTGCTCATTGTACTGATCGCCATAACCTCTTTTCTGCAATTTCACGGCGATCTCCTTAACCCTTTATCTAACGACGGTACTTATAAGCATCAATTACTTTATACTTGAACAGAATAGTCATCTTTACGAATATTCTGACGGTATTTAGCAGGAACACTCTTTTAATTCCACTCTTCTAGAATACATGGCAGCACAGGTTCAATGATGAGTATTTTGGCGGGGACAATTTGAATATTAATTTGTTCAGTGAACAGTGTATATAATTAATTTAACAGTTGAATAAAACTGTGTGGTACTTATAAGCACCAGCAGCACACTGGGTGTTAGAGCAAGAACTTAGTTTGTTTTTTTCTGTCCATGTAGCTTGTTGTGGTTTTTTGTTGTGTTGTAGCGTAATCAATATAGTACAAAAGAGTTATGTTTTTTTGGCATTTATTTTTAGCTTAAACTATTTATTTTGTTTTTTCAATATATTTTTTCTATATTTATTATTATTTATTTATCAAATGCCTGGCCACTGACCATCAGATCATTAAGAAACGAGCTCTCCAATATTTTTTTACATTATAACCCAAACTCTTAAGTGCAGATCACACTTCAAGATGAGCAGCGTCCATGACTTGTCCAGAAGCACACAAAACACAAAAAGGGGAGTCAATCAGTTTAAAATGGAACAAATGAGCGCAAAGGCAGTCGTGTCCAGTCAACAATCTAAACTAAGCCGCAGCAGCAGCACGAGGAGAGTCCGAGACACAGTTAGTTTTTAATAGCACTCCTCCGTAATTTATTTTTGTCCTTTTTTTATTAACGTTTTCAAAAAATTTTGAACTTTGAATCTCAGCTTCTTTTTTTTTACCATACAATTAAATTAAATATCCATAATTTATTCAAAAATTAGCAACATTTTAATTTCCTTTTATGTAACTAAGATTTAACAATAATTCGATGTTTTCAAGTTGCTGTTATTATTATTTCCCTTTTCTTAGAGTGTCTGGAAAAGAGAATTTTAGTCTTCAAAAGGTCTTGGATTTATTACAGAACCTAACATCTGAAAGCAGTGATGCATTAACAGATAATTCTTCAGATGAAGAAATTTGAGCAAATTATCTGCTGGAACTTTCGTTAGATTATTAAGATGACGATCAAGAGACTGAAGAAGACTCACGGTGCAGTAGTTCAAGTTCAGAAAATACAGTATTTCCTACTCCAGGATGCAGTGCCTTAAAAAGCTTTCAATCGAAACATCTGTCAAAATGCATGACGTGTAATAAATTTGTGTGTACTAATGAAAAGAAAAACTTTTTCACTTTGAATATCATCAAGCTAAGTTTATGTGTAAAACCTGTTTTCATGTGTAAAAAATGCTAATAATTTTCTTTTTAATTTTATAATTTTTAAAAATAAAAATTTTTTGCTGTAAAATATCAGTGTTCTCTAGTTATTTAGCATTTTTAAGAGTTTAAACTCCGTTAAAATGCCCCATACGGGAATTTTGTATTATCAGAATATTTTAAACCTCCGACTACTGACGGTACTTCAAGGTATTAATTAAATTAATTAGCTTTAACTGGTTAAATTTCCCAAATTTGAGTATTTTATGCATGCATATCTCTTAATTTTTAATGTAGTGATTTAAAAAAAATTTGCACGAAAAAATTGTAGTAAATCATAATGCGGTATTTAAAGGGTTAGAATTTACATTGTTGTTTAAGTTTTGCACACCAAAGTGTATAAGAGGGGAATCTTAATTATTCTAAGCATTAATAAGAAAAATATCAACAGATGGAAAAAAAATGCAGATTACTGCAAAAGAACGAAATAATCTAAAAGATTTTTTTAGTATTAGTTGCCTGAAGTAGATGGCACTAGTTACTTGTCAGTTGTGATAAGAAACGAAAGTGACAACTTTACAAAAGAAAGGTTAGTGTGTATTGTAGTTAGCAGGCGTAAAACAACCGATAACCGTAGCAAGAAATATAAAGGATATAAAATAAAGATCCGCCAAGGGTGGCTTCAATTTAAACATGGATGCACAAGTTTAAAGAGAAAGGAAATGCTGAGCAGTGATAAACTTCGAACATCAATCGAGAACAAAACAGAAAATCTCTCCGAGTTCCAAAAATTCGATGAGAAGTGATGCTCAAGAGCTAGCATTATTGAAATACATCGTTCATATCATCTACAAACGAATGGTACTGAGAGCTTTTAAAATGAAATTACTATAAGCTTTGAAACCATATGATGCGACACGCCAATTTCATTTTGCACATCACTTTGCTGGAGAAGATAGATAAGTCGAAACTTAAAGTGTTCTTCTTTGAATGAATCCGAATTTCATTTGTCTGTAAAGGTTAATCGCCATATTGTTAGAATATGGGGTTCTGGAAACCTACACATGTCAGTCGAACAGGAACCCAACAGCCGTAAACTTAATATTTGGTGTGAGTTTTTACATGATAATGTAGTCATTATACTATTTGTGCAGAAACTGTTAACGATAATGTTTACCATGATATTCTTGAGATATTCATTATACAATGATTGGAACATTTGCCACAATTTGTATTATTTCAGAAAATGATCCTCAACTTTACTGGACATGTTATATACGTAGAATACTTAATAGAAGGTTTACCGAGCAATGGATTGGTCATAAACGACCCATACCCTGATCTTTGGTATCATCTGACAATTTCATGACATGGTTTACTAAACACTTATTCCTGATGTATCCATTTTAAAAGAAAGGATACAATTAACACAATCCTCAATGCTACATATATGAAAAACACATGAAAGGAAATCGAGTTTAGACTCGACATTCTTCTACTACAAACGAAGCTCAAGTACAACTACATTAAACGTTACTGTAGAAAAAAAGAAAGAAAGAAAACACCTCTTATAGATCGTTTCATTTTTTTCTAGATACTGTATTCCTCTTAACCTGTTAGAATTTTTGTTGTTAATATTTAAAATGGTATAGATCTTACTCGGATAAGCCATTAATCTGTGTGTAGGGGGAGGTTAGTATTCTACTTGAATGAGATTTAAGTTTATTGAAATGCCTTTCTTGGAAATGTTTACTTCAAAATATACTCATTGATTTCATTAATGAATGTATCCAATTCTTGATGATTCGAGCACGCGTACACACTTCTACATAAAAGGATTAACAAAATACACCCCAAAACCTCAAAATGGACAATGGCGTCCTTATACTCTCATTTCCAAATAATCTCAGTTCTCATACTCCTCTTCTACCGGTTCGAGTGAATCCTTTACTCACATGATTCCCAGGGTTTAGAGCCCTGGCTGGTACGATCGGGTGGCGGATGCAAAATTGCATCATCTTACCACAAAATTTGGTTGCAATTAAATTTTTAAGTTTTAAATTTGCTGCTAAAATTGTTTTTCTCCTTGGGGAGAGGGAGAAGTTTAAATAAAAAGGATTTAGATCACATCCGGTATCTTAGACTGTTCAGGATCATACAATGTAAATGTTGTAAGAGTATGTGAATGCGTATTTATAAACATATAATCTAAAATAAATTGATTTACTTTTTCTTTATACATATAAATAGAACGTAAATTAACTCAAATTTACATTTTGAGGTTTTATTTGAGCAATATTTTCCCATTTCTTCTTGAATGTAAAATGCTATCACCCCTTCCTAAGGTATTAGCTTTCCAAATCTTCATCTTTTCTCTTTTCAAAATTATGAGACTCCTCGTATCGCTTTAGTGTGCGACATTTAAACACTCATTCGCCTGTATTTTTGTCCACGTGTACTCTCGGGGCATTTATGATGCTGAGCTCATTATATGCTTGTGACACGCGATCAAAAACTTTCAAATGATCGTGAGTTGAATTATTTTGCGTACTCCCAATTATCAGTCTGCGTATCCTTTGAGTTATGCGTACGCAGCGTTGGAGATCGCTAATCTACACAGCTCAGGTTTGAAGTTTCATTCGTAAACGTTCAGTATAATCAAAGCGACATGCCTCTGAGTACAATCAGTTATATTTTTATCCCCTATATTTAAAGTTTCGTTAACTACAAGGTACTTATATATATATAAAGCATAAGAGAAATTTTACGAAAAGAAGATTTCATCAGTCTTAAATCATTACCGAACGTTAATTGACCTTTATCGAAAAGTTTGACCAAATATAACGGGAAATATTCTCCCAGGACAGAAATACATCATTAATATTCGAGAGCCGTTTTTATCGAAAGCAAAGTGTTAGAAGTCTCTTAATGACCCTTCTTCTGTCCCCCGATGACAGCACCTAGTAGCCCGGGTGAATGATGGTTCTCCCTTGGAAAGCACTTGAATTTGTGGGGTGAAAATTTCATTGGAAATGAGAGATGAATCTAATTAAATAGAGGGAGCTCCTGGAGTGGTACATTAACATTTATCTGACCTTTCTTTCAACTGTTAACCTTCAAAAGAATACAGAAGGGTCTTCGTTTTGAAAGTGATTAGATGGGTTAATGGTTCTTTTTAGAAAAAAGGTCAAGTGGTTTGGACTTTTTGCTTCTAGAAATTATTTAGTGATGTTAAAGGCAGAAATTGTTTTTTAGAGTTATTACTCAAGTTTGGATGAATTTACTTGGCACTAGAACTTCATGTGAGCGTTTAATGATGGACTTTCACATTTTAAGTTTCCGTCATACAAAATGAATGATTTTAGATTTGTACTCAAAACCTAATTTCCACATCACTTGAAGCCTTGCATTATGAGCCAACTACAAGACATTTGTGCTACAAATATCTTGAAGTGATAACTCCTTTTGGCGCGTTTTGCTGAAGAGGGAATTTAAATGAAGCGTCGGGTTTGGACAAGTGACGCTGTTCGCCTTTCCTCGACTCAAGTCGCAATCGTGCTAGGGTCAGTATTAATAGTGAACGATCTCCTTTTGTTTGCTTAGAGAATTTTAAGAAAAGTAAACGCGTAAGTTTTCTTAGCCTTACATAGTATACGGTGGCACTTATGTATCATCGCAACGGTATTGGCAACATTATATGAAGGGAAACACGCGGTTCCCGGTTCAGACACCCCTTTGGTGTGGTGTGGTAGTTAGGAGAGGGGGGTGCCAGCTCAGGTGTCGTCTGCATCACTTGACCATGGTTCAAAATTACGCGGAGCGTCCCCAAAAGCAATCGTGTAGCTGAACATTGGGACGTTAATATTCACTCACTCACCCGATTCAGACACATGATAAATCAGAGTTGCCAACTTGACGAATGGTCTTGACGAGTAGCGTTGGCACATTATTACAATAATGCGTACGCAGTACACGGATAATAAGGTAGACGGGGGAAATGACTGAAGTGTCAATGTTACAGAAACATGCATCATTAAAGATGAGATTATATGTATGATAAGGATCTTTTCACAAAGTTATCGTTGTGCTAAAAAAATTCTCTAAACTACAGTATAACGTCGTTTATCCGAACGTTTATTAGCCGGAGCGTCAAATATCCGAACCAAAGTCCGGATCCGTTTTCGAACAGTACAATATTCAACATTTGTTTCCTATGAGGCCAAAAGTGACGGGAAAACCCAAGGTGAGGGATAATTGGGGAATTTCCGCTGTGTGATTTGGTAAACATCTGCACGGAATATTAAGTCAGTTTGTTTCCTAGTGAGGTGGTGTATACGTGCTCTTTTGTTGAGTTTTGTTGATGTAGAAACCTGGATGGCATGCGATGCAGAAGATTGTGAATTTCAAAAGCTAAATGATGACTAGGTTTTGACTTCCATGCAAGAAGAATCCGATCCTGTTGACGATGAAACGGATGAAGATGAGGAAAACAACAACGAAAGTAGCAAATGCTGACAAGTTTCTGCGTTTGAGACAGCTATGGAGTGGAATAAACAACAATCAGAGAGCTGTCCTACTAAACTACTGCTGCTGAAGAGAATCAGAGACCTTGCAGTGAAAAAACAAAGATGTGCAATGGTACAGCGAAAAATAAGTAATTATTTTCCAAAACAAAGGTAAAATTGCGACATTTTGCACCTATTTTGCTTTCTCTTCAAGCACGCTTCCCGCATGTGATGATTTTCAATTTTGTATATTGTCCAGTATCATATACTGCGCGGATCACATTCGATTTTCGGTTATTTGAACAATCGCGTATCCGAACGGTGTCCGGTCCCAATTGATTCGGATAAACGACGTTCGACTGTAATACTATAGTTTAGTTACTGAAGAAAATTCCAACAAAACTATTAAACTAAATTGATTGATGAACTGGTAAGTGCTGATAACTATCATGGAGAGGCACAGAAGCTCTCATTAACTGAATTGTCTTTACCCATCCTCCCCTACTGAAACTATTATTTTACGTGTTACCAAGCAATAAAAACGACCTTCGAAAATTGCAAAGCTGTACCTGATTACATAATTTTAACAAGACCAACATTAGGAAATCAACTGAAGTCAAATATCTTACAACTTTTCGTTTGAGGAACCATATTAAATTAACCCTTGTTCATTAGTCCAGTGTACTTGTATTGTTCGTTATTATAGTGTTTTATTGCATTCAATGGATTATTGAGTGGGGGGGGGGAGGATGCATTGAAAGTTATGATAGAAAATTGGTTTGCCAATATTGAAAGTTGAGAAGCACTGCGGTGAGTACTTTGAGTTCGATAACTACCAACTATAGATATTTATCCAGCATTGCTGAGATGCTGCAATAAGTAACACGGCTGATTTATCATAAAAAATAGGAATTAAAGAGCGTCAGACGAAGATTAATTTACGGATAGGATAGAAAACAATACAGGGGTACATACATAAAAATACAAATTAAAAAAAGATACATAATAGATGCAAATGTTTGGTATTGATGTTAGAAGTAGGTACGCTTCACAATGAATGCCAGTTGTACATCGGTATTTGTGGGGAGCAATATGAATTTTTTGTTATCTTTTATGGATATAAATGTCAGATAAATCTTTTTATTAAACTTATTTTCATGTTTCTTTCTGCAATAAAATTCTGACATTTTTCTCATAAAAATACCTTTTGTTTATTGACAAGCTCTTATTTTTAATGAATTTAAAGAGACTCGAAGACATTTTAATTTGTTGTTATAATGAGATCTGCAATAGTTTATGTTAAAACAGTGTTTCTCAAGCTTTCAATACATATTTGCGACAAAATTTTCAATGATCATTTTCATCACGCCCTCCCCGCCATACAAAAACAATGTATTGAATTCAATAATAATGTATTTCGACATAAATCTACAATGCATCTTTAATTATAAACCGTACAAATTATCAAGTTTAATATTAAATTGTGTGTATAATTTTGTATATTACAATCCCATGGGAGTCACTAGCAATTATTAGTATTGTTCTCAGTATTGATAAAATAATTATCATATACGTTGTGCAGTGCTGATGCATTTATATGTATATTATATGAGTATAAATGTGCATTTTATTTTTATTATGTCAGAATGTGTTTTGAATCCTTTCAGTAAATTTGTTATTTTTTAAACTTTTTTTATTTTCAATTTATCGATAGGCTTGTGCCCACCTAGTAAGACTACCAAGACTCGTAAGACTCCTTGGGAGGGGGGCACCCCATAGTTTGAAAACTGCTTTGCTAAAATCATAAAAGGGTTAAATAGAATTTGAAGTGGCGCATTTATCCGCTGGGATAGAACCAGGGACCTTTGGGTCCGAAGCCGAGTAACTTAACCGCTACACCAAAATGATCACCATGGTGGGGAGGTTGTTACTGGCTTAAATAGATGTTACCGCTACATACTCCCCCACCAGTGAGTTGGTGGTTTGGCGAACGAATGATGAAGTTGTTATATGGAGCATGTTAGCTGCTGCATCGCTAGTTGTGATGGCTTTGCTGGTTGCGTCATTCGCACGTGACGGCTTGCGTCACCATGTGACGGCTTGAAGATTGCGTCATTCTTGCATGACGGCTTGAATGTTGCGTCACAATGTGACGGCTTGAAGATTGCGTCATTCGTGCGTGACGGCTTGAAGGTTGCGTCGCCATGTGACGGCTTTGGTTGAATTTACGGTGGATAGATGGCGCCACGACAGTTCAGAAGGTTGCGTTTTTCTGAGTTCAGCCAGGGTCACCAATGAAGTGGCGCATTTATCAGCTGGGATAGAACCAGGGACCTTTATGTCCGAAGCTGAGTAACTTAACCGCTACACCAAAATGATCACCATGGTACGGAGGTTGTTACTGGCTTATGTAGATGGTACCACTACAAATTTCTAAATTGAATTACATATAATTTAAATGAATTACTAGACGCATTTTTAAGCCATTACAGTGACCGGAGATGAAAATTACACAAAAACGCGAAGGTTGTTGGCGACGGACATTCTAAGTTTGAGACAGTGAGAGTTATATTACTTTGCACTATAAAACAGCCTGAAGGCGTTTGGTGATGGGCATCGTAATTTTGAGCCTCCGCACCTCCTCTCCAGACTACATCACCACATTAAAAGGAGAACTTTGAAATCGGCATATTTAACGTGCATCATCAGAAGGCACAATGAGTCAAACCCGCAACACCCTAGCCACGATTTGGTGATCATAGATACCGCGGCCCCACTTTTTTTAAAATTTCGGTCAAGTGACGGAGACGACACCTGAAATGACATATCTGGCGCTCTAAACATCAACATCACACCCACCAACGTCAGGACTTTTAGAAGCGTCAGATTTCGTAGAAATAATTATCTTCACATGACGGGTCTCCCGTGGTACCAAGAATTTAACTCAGGACTCGTCAGTCATGCGCTCGTGACAATGATCTACAGGTCACCGCAGCCACTTTTTGAATGGGCGGACATGGTAGAGAGATTAATAGTTTAAGTTTCCATCTTTATAAAATAAAATATGTTTATTCAAAAAATTTTATTAACATGAATAAAATTAAGTTTTAACTCAGTTTCCCATAGGAAAAATTATTTTATGAAAATTATAATTAATGTAAATAAAGTTAGCATCCTTATACGCATTTAAATAGTGCAGATGTAACAGATGCTTTTTCTTACTAGTTCAGAATGAAATAAAATACAGGGTATCAAAAACTTAGTTGGGCAATTTCGTCAGTTAATTAAGTCCGAAATATTAAATGGAATTAACCCGTTTAAAGTCATACTAATAGTAATATGCCCTAAGTTTTTTTTCTTCTATTGATGACGTTAGGTGTCATAACAGAGGCTATCTTTTAGCGAGCGGTAATCATTCTTTGTTCGGAATTAAGATGAGGGAGACTTAGGCTGGATTTTGAAAAAGCAAAATGCTGTCTTTGATTTCATGAAAAATCATTCTGCTGAGCAAATAACACGAAATAATGCTCGAGAATACAAGAAAAAGCCCCGAAAAGTGATATTATTGTGGCATGGTATCGAATCTATACTGTAGTTAATTTGTTCGATGGAAACATGCTGGCAAATTAGTGGCAAGAATTGATTTACCGATGGGAGATTTGTAAAGTAACGAAGGGAAGCCACATCGAAATTTTCTGATAATGCAAAACTTAAGCCATTTCTCTATTACACAGCAGTAACTTCACATTTGAACTCATAGCAATTATAGGAAAGCACTAGATATTTACCTTACTTGGACAAATATCGCTAATTCCGACTGCATCATTGTGCTCTCGGATTGAAGATATGTTCTTGAGGCCATCAAAGAAGGAAAAATAAGGCTCACACCCAAGAAATCAATTCTCTTCGATTCTCCGTTGGTGGATTGGGCAAATCATGTAACCTCCAGCGGATCCCGGCTTACGTTGGCAAGGAAGGGAACGAGATAGCCGATTCCCTTGCCAATGGTGCCAGAACACTTGAGCCTGTAACTTCTACGACGGTCTTTAATGCCAACGCAGTCGCAAATCAAAAGCTCTGCTTAAACCCAAGAAAAAAATTCTTGCTGCTTGAATTAAATTATAGCCGAGAAATTATGCCTAAATTAACTACATTAAGGACAAAGCAATTTAAGGGCATGAAGATTCTATCCGATGGTTCCACATCATATGTGGAATGCAGGCTCAGTCCAGGCACGCAAGTGGATCCCGGAAACCGTTTTAGCTGCCCTTCCATCTTTGCTGCCCCTTTTAAAATAGACTATACTACATCATTGACATTCTATACTCAGATCATGCCATGGATGTTGACACGGCAATGATTCACGCCTATGGCAATATTTGAATATATGTTTTCTTATTACCGTCTTTGCACTTTGTCAACATGACAACAACAACAACAGAAATAATAGAGAAAAACATTAATTAAAGTATTTATATATACTTACATTTTTCCTTGTAAATAACATTCAATACATCATTCTTTTTGCCCATCTAATTTGTAGACACCCAATATATTATTTTCTTTTTCCGTCGTGTTATTTCTATATACAAAATAAAACATCTATGCATATCTGTTTAAATGTAAATCACCCATTCCATAACAAACAAAAAAATTAAACCCTTTTGAGACATAAACATTATTTGTCTTCAGATCAACATAAATAATAGTAAATACACATATCGAAAGATAGAATTTTTGTTATGTATAAGAAAATATAAGAATGTTTTTACTCCAATCTCATTACAGTTGATGGCTTTTCTGTAAGTAATCACCTCTAGATATTTTCAGAAAGAGAATAGAACAGCAGTCGGAAAGGGAAAAAAACTGACGGCCTTACCGTAAATGACATGGATCAAATCAGATCTGACATTGTCTCATTGATTCATTTATTTTTGGCCTTCTTTGCTTCGTCCTCCAATGTGAAGAGCAGAAAAAACAACATTAGTGTGAGAGAAAAATCAGAAAAAAGCACATTACCTCGTGTCATTTTATATTTAAGCTTATTGTTCATCATATTTTTATTTCGAGAGGGAAAGTATAAAACCAGTTCTTATAGAAATTTTGCTTTTCTTTTAAAAGATTAAAGGATATGGGTAGAAGATTCCATGAAGAGTGAAAAGAAACATGTTGCTATACTTGAATTGATGAAAAATCTAACTCAATATAGCTAATTTAAATTTTCCAATATAGTTTTACATATATAGAAAATAAAAATGCTAAAGATACATTATATATAAAGGTTTCATAATACTAAGTTATACCAGGTAATATGGGGAAAAAACTATGATTTTAATTTTTCATAGAACGTGCATTTCGTTTTATTGAATTTTTGCAGTGTGTATTGTTTGTAAAATTACCATGGTTCGTGAATTTTTGAAATTCTTACAAATATATTACATTATCTCTGGAAATAATATGTATTATATTTATTTTATTCACCTATTCAAATCTTTCTTTTAATCTCAGCATTTTTTTTTTTTTTTTGAGTTTTGGCTCCAAATTCGTATTTCAGCATTCAGGTTAAATACTTTCGTTGAAATTTTTAGAACATGCGCATCTGGGTGGTAATCTTAATGCTTGCATTGTTCAGCTTTATGTTTTTACCACGTTTGAAAGTAATAAACATTTTTTTTAAATAATGAGAAAAATTCTTATAAGTAGATTATTCTATAAAAATAATAAGGGGACATGTGGTACGCGCGTGCTCAATTTATGCAAAAAATTTAATTTAAGGAATTTTAAAATTGTTTGGTTGAGTCCTTAGTGAGTATAATATGTAAGACAGATTTTGTGCTCAAAATTTCATAAAAAAGCTAGTCATTTAATTTTTTATGTAAAAATTGGAACTTATGAAGTGCTTTTAAAGTGTTACTCCTCCTACAAAAATTTACATACAAGCATAAAATTTTATTCACAAATACGTCGAATTATGTATAACAATAGTTGGTATGGGTTTGCGATAACGTGATTGGTATTCGTACAGTACTTCTTTTTATGAATGCTTATTGAAAATTCCTTAAAAAATTTATAAATTATGAATTCAATTATTTTAAAGAAATAAGTATTGGTTTGATTTAAAAGTGCATGCCAACTTTTGTTCTATGTACTATTAGCAATTGGTAAAAAAAATTCAAAGCATTAGGCACAATAGAAAAAAGGCCTTAGCATTTTAAATGAAGACAAATTAATTATTTTATCGTTCTTCGAGATAAGTAAGTTTAAAGTTTTGATTTTCCATTGGGATGTGAATAAAAAAGAACGTAAAATCTACCATAACTCTGCGTTTTTTAAGTTTAGAGATTTCAAAGTTTGTGTGGTTATAGAAAAGTATATGAAGAATAATTTAAGCTAAAACAATTACATTTGATTTTTTGACCAATTTTTGTCAATTAAATCGTACTGTGAATCGTACTAAATGAAGGTATATTTTTTTTATTTTCTAGCAGCAGCACTTGATGAATACATCATTCACTGGATGGAAAACACTCCATTCAAGTACAGAAGGAGTAACAACAAATTGGGAACAATAAAAACAAAACAAAAAAATCTAAAAACTGAAGCATTAATACAATCAGAAAATCATTCAAATTGCAGAGATTTCTACTATCTGGCTTTTCAGGATCTATCATAGATTATACCAGAAACACCATGGTGAATATCCAGATACTTAGCATTCATTAGAGAATTCTTCCTGCACAAAATAAACAGTTTGCAAAGGGAAGGACTTTTAGCCTATGTAGGTAGCAATGCAGTCGTGTTCGGTTCCCAGCCTGAAGGTAGCAACCAAATGCCGTCTCTGGTGATTTGAGATCTCATTTAGCGTCTCCTTTCAATACGTATAAAAAATTTGTTCATTTAAACAATTTTCATAGATCTATTTCGCTCTATTTTTAATTATTTTGCTTACAGAAGAGTACGGGATTCTTCTCTGAAAGCACTGAAATACTTTAGTGCCATTTTTAGCTAGAAATTAAGCTGTCTCATTTCCATAAATATCACAATAGGGGTAAACTCATTGTAAAGTAAAACTCTGGTCAAAAGAAATCCAATAATCTCTATACAGTTCGAACAGAGTCTGTTAGAATAGAATCTGACAAATCCAGAGATGTTTCAGCTTATATTGCAGAAATGGAATCAGAAAAACTTATGGAATCCTCAAAAGTCTCCTTTCTAGACAATAATTATTGAATAGAGTTTTCTACTAGCTTCTACTTCCCCAACAAACGGAGTTGTGTTTGGACCTAAGTTTAGATAAAATGCAAATGGTTCTGGAAAAGCCCCAGGGCCTGCATTTCCCCCCTGATTCAATCGTGATTCCTCAGTACAGACATAAAGTCAATCAGGCTGTGGATATCTGGTATTTATAGCTTCTAAATCAATGGCTTCTAAAACTGAATCAGAAAATTCTTTCTTTAGTACCACTTGTGTAAGATCCGTTCTTTCCTTTACCAAAGGTATTAAAGGATCAAGTAGAGGTGGCACAGTTTCTAGAATATCTAGGATGTTGAAATGTTCTCTCTCTGTAATATATATATATTTAATATTTTTTTTTGGGGGGGGGGGAACTTACTTGGATTTTTAGTCTTTTGTTACTGTTATTATAGTTTCTCCAATAACTGTTTAATATTAATTGAATTAACGTTTCAAGTAAACACTCAAAGTTCTGCTGGATAATTACCTCAATTAAAAACTTTCTAGTAAGTAGGAACTTAGTATTTTAATTGGGATTGTTTTAACTGCCCTTGCAATTCATCTTATAGCTTGGTTTTGCGTAGTTTTCAAGGCAATTATCTGTGCTTTGGTACATGTAATAAGTGCTTCAGAACAATAAGTCATAACAGGTTTTACATATTATATTGTATGTCAGAATTATGGTAACTCTACTACAACCCCATCTTATCCCAGCCAATCGTTTTCAAGACCGATGAAACTTTCCTTATACATTTCGCGTGATATCATCAATATAATGTTTCTAGGTAACTTTTTTTTAAAAGTGGCACCCGAATATTTTGTAATGTAAGACTCACTCAAATTGTTATACATCAAATCCATGTTTGTGTCTTTGAGGTTTAATGTGAAACTAAAGATATATAACGTATAGAATGACTAATCGCTTATTAATGTCGTATTTTGAAACTGCAGCAGTGCTAAGGAAGACTGTTCTCGTAATTTTGAACCACGGCTAAATGACGAAGGAGACACCTGAGTAGATATTATTCAGTATCTCTCCAAATATCTACACAAGCTAATGTTAAAACTTAGAACTTCAATACATTGAATGGGCATTAACAACTAGGCAGGGTTTTTTTTTTGTGGTATTATGAGTTTGTGAATCCGAATGAAACTTTCTAATTTGGCGACAACAATTTGGTAGGAGATACGTTACTTAAATCAACCCTAAAGCCTACATTTCTGATGTTCCTCCATTTGTTAGCTTCTATAAACCACGTTTATACCTACTTTTTCCAAGTAGAAAACGTTTGAGGAACCACATTTTTGATAGAATCCATTTAAAAACGCGCTGATTCCTATGGTACCAAAACGAAAAATTGGCAGGTTCAACCAGGATTTTACATATTAGTACTCTAAACCCTAAATAGATAAATAGAATGCCGGAAATGAGATCCCCTTCCTGAGTATTCAACTAACGCGGCTTCTGAAGACAAAGACGAGACAGTTGCTTTTAGATCAAATTAATACAATGGATATTGTGATTGGTGAATAATTTCGTTGCAGATTATCTCACAATAGTATATCTGAAGTCTATATGGGGAATGCTATTTGAATAAATAGTTTTCTTGAATATATAACACTATATTCACGAAGAAACATGGTTGCAAAAAAAGAAAAAAAATGCTATTTCAAAATTATTAAAGTATAAATAAGGGAAAACATATTACAACGAAAATTGAGATGCCAGGCCAACTATTAAAACCATCTTTACAGGAATATATATTTATGGTTCCCAAACAAATTACCGTATTTATTCGAATCTAAGCAGCAGTTTTTTCCCCAATGTTAAATGCTATTGAAAGTCGGGTGTGGCTTACAATCGAAGGCGGAAAAAATTCGTTGGAAAGGTGAAATTGAACATGATACTGAAAGTTATAGCAATTGCAGGTTCTTGTAAATATGTAAAAGCTTTTATAATACCGGTAAAATGAGTTAATTACTCGATTATTATTAGTTCTCATTTTAAATTTTTTAAATTTCTTAAATATTGGATATTGATTAACATTTCACACCATTTAATTTTCATTTTTCACAAAAACGATTTGAAAACTTGGGATGCGGCTTGGAATTGTTTTCAGCTTAGATTCGAGTAAATACGGTAAATACTTATTTGCGCGAAGAATTATTTTTTCCAGTCAAACGATGCTGTTATTGTTTTAAATTAAAATAATACAATGAGTAAATACTTTAATGTATTTTAAAATGGGTCTTTAATATTATGCCGTCGACAAAAATTCCGTCTAATCAAAAACTTCGTCAATTACCGCGTTATGCAACCTATACAGAAAATAAGTTTCCTTGTATGCTCATACACACCAGTTTTTATGAACATGCTAAAAATAGTTTTTTTATAGTCTTTACCATTAACACACTGGTTAAACACAATACTCTGAAATGCGCTTCCTCGAAAATAATAACATTGTTTTTATTTGCAATATTATTTTATTCTTATTTTGTAGCGATAAACCATTAGAATTAGGGATGCATTCTTCGCGGATAAGAACACTTCGGTCTAATGCTTAAGCACCCGAAAATTGTTTAATTTGGCAAATCAAGGTGCATCGAGAATCTACACCACAGCCTTTTGATTCCTATCCATGCGAATACATGTGATGTAGTCTTGTTATTTATGTTTATTTTTAAATATCACGGCAAAAGTTTGTCTGAATGGAACAATTACGTCGAAGTATTTCTATGTACTTTATTGAATCCCTCCAGTGGCGTAACGTACTTCCCCGCAATCTCGCGTTGCGGAGGGGCCCAGTATTCTAAGGGGCCCAAAGTCTATGTCATGTTAGGATTTTGCACTGTTTTGTAAGATCTAGCTTGGGGCCCAAAACCTGATTTTGCAGGGGGCCCAAATATTCTCCGTTACACCATTAAATTCATCATACCTTGAAACAGAATAATCTTACCAGTGTCATTTGTCGAGAGGGAAAAAAGCAACATATTTGTTTCAAGGCTCAATTGTTTGTGTTTGTCAACTTGATCAGGTTTTAAAATTTCACTGTCTCTTCGTGTCACGTTCAATTTTTAAACCTGCATAAATATATAAATTCCATTTATTTAAAATTAATTTTCTTCCAATCATCAGCTCATCATTTATAATTTTTCGTCCGTACTAAATGTTTTCCTTCATTTTATTAGTTTAAAAAATGTTTTTCTCTTGGTCACCTTCTCTTTCATCCAGCTTCTAGAAACCTACGGCGTGTCAGGCAGTTGAACTACTTACATTAAAGCCAGTTGCCAATATTTTTTTTTCTAAAAGCTGAGTTTGTCTTCCTTGGATGAATTTTATATTTTCTTATAAAGATTTTATTAGTTTTATGAGATTTTGTTTCTCTATTTTTCAATGACGTCTACAAAAATACTACGATTTCAAGTACAGATTACAACACCTTAAATAAAATTGTACCCTTAAGAGTGCAGTACAGAATATAATATATAGAGTATAAGCGAAATTTTTTAATGGCTATATTTGATAGAATGAAATTAAATCTTCTAACTCATTTGTTTATAAAACTAGATTTAATTCATATTATGTAGAAACTTCTTGGATAAAATTTTTTAGAATTCTATCAGAAACTAGTACTCATAAGGAAAATATAATGTAAATACAGTCGACTCTCGCTAATTCAAACCTTCGATAATACGAACCTTTCGCTAATTTAAAGTATATGCTGAGTCCCTAGAAAATCTCTTTGTATTTCGAACTAATATAATACATTTTGGTGCACTAAATATTTTGAAGTAAAATCTGTCGCTGGCCCGACTACAACACTCGATAATTCAAAGTGATCTAATAAAACTCTCGACAATTCAAAAATTCACTATCATGAAGAGTCCTGTAGCAAACAGGTTGGAGCTTACATGTTTTGTGTTGCATTGACTCTGCTTTTCTCCCCTACAACGTAGCCCCTTTGATAGCTCTCGGAGTTGACTCCGATAACTCTGACAGAAACTAAAGTGTGTCACTAAACTAACTAACTAAGCAACTGTTTCCTTCAAAATCATGTTGATGTGGACGTTTTCGAAGCGTCATTTATTCTAGGTAAACCTACTGACAAGTTTAGATTGAATGCCATGAAACAAAAAGATAACAGATTTCTTCGTCAAAGGAAATAATTATTTACAGTATGTTTTATTTTAATATTTGCTTTTAATACATAAATAAATGTTTTTAATGCAAGACTTTTAACTTTTATATAATATTTATACTGTACACAATATGAACTTTTTAAAAATATCTAAAATGACTTTATATATATGTACAATTGTTGTTTTATTACGTAGTTTAAAATTTAAATGTGTTAAGAAAATTTCTCTTCGAGTATTTTGAGAGTTTTTTTTTCCTAACCTCTTGATAATTCAAACTTTTGATAATAAGAAGTTTTTCATTGGTCTCTTTAACTTTTTTAATTATTGAGAGTAGACTGTATAAGTTTGTGTAATATTTTCTTTATCGTGTATCTTGTAGCGTCTTCAGATGAAAAGTAGGGAATAATTTAAATAATCAGGAATATAATGTATAATAGACCGTTATTTTTGCAAGATATTAATATATTCATCTACAGTTTTCATAATTTTTAAGAAAAAAATAAATGTTTATCCATATGGAAATTAAAAAAAATATTACAGAAAATAACAAAATAAAATATAAGAGAATTGTAGTAGCTAAACTAGGAATCGAAAACCATTTTCTTAAAAAAAATTTTGAAAGTGATAAGTTAAGAACTTTTGGTTAGGAATGTAAAAGTATTGATGCCAGTTAATTGTTGTTAGTTATTTTGTAAAAGAAATTATTTCAAGCATGCAATTTTTTTTCTTAATAAATTTTATGCCTGGTGATGTAGAACAAAACCTTCAATGTATTATTATATTTTTCCGATGAATCTCTTTCTGTTCTAATCATTATACCAACTTTTTCTAATGTACTATCTCAAAAATTACGATACTTCATCCTAAAATCATTAATCGGAGCAATTAATCGAAATGTTTCCAAACTGCTTATTGTTTCACTAATATCTGTCTTCTATTTTTCTTTTTCAATTATAGCGAATTAATTCTTCTATTTTCTTCTCATTCAATTGTTCTTTTGTTAAAATATTTTATTCTTAAAATTATCAACGAACAGCACCTGCTATTCGTAAATATGTCAGATTTTTTTAAGAGATTATATTCATAAATCTTAAGTTTGAATGAAATGAAAAATGCAGAAAATAGCTAATATTTTGTAAATATTTATAAAATTCCCTGTACATTTTTATCTGACCTTGACAACACTAATCAAACATTAAGAATAACTGTTTCAAGCGTACCTTCGATTATTCTTTCAATTTCAGTTACAATTTAACAAGAAATCAAACAAAAATTTATGGATAACATATGTTAATACGATTCCCTTTAACTGTCATTCCACATAAAGGTCAATATATTCTTCGAGTTCATTCGAACATTAAAAATATTCTTTTCTAATTACGAATCATTCTCTGCGATGTGTTCGATTCGATGATGGAAAGCCCTTTCGCGCCGAAATGATTACTTCGAACTTTATGAATACCAATGTTTCCCATTCATCATTCTGCGAGAAAACAGAATATTGCACTCGTGAAAATTAATGTAAAGCAGAGATGATTCGTTACAAATGTCTGCATCTCTTGAGCTCGTTTCTATCGGTTAAAGTGACATTCCGGAATTTTACGTTGAAGCCTTTGTTATTGCCGTTGGGTCAGATTAAGATCTATGACTTTGTACAGAATTAGAACTGGAATAATAAAGGTAGGGTTTTAATATACGTGAAAGAATAATTGTTTATTTATCTTCGAATTTTCATTTAGAATGTTGGTAAATCTTTGTCTCATTTTGAAGTAGAAAATACAATTCCCCATATAGCACATTTGACGTCTTTCTGAATTTGATACTTTTTATACTTCTGCCACTCCATTTTGATGATTTTGTCAATGGAAACTGTAATATTAGTAACAATCTGGGAACTATCTTTCAGTCAAGTGAATTGAAGGAGTACTTCAGATTGAAGTACAATCGGACCTCCATTTTACGAACCTCTATTTCGCGAACTTTTTCCTGGAACTATTTTACGATTTTCTTCGTTAAATAACCTCCGAATAGTGAAATTTCTATTCAACGGACTTTTTTTCTTGTGATTCAATTTTTTTCATTCCTATTTTTAAAATATTGCTGGCCGTTTCAAATTATTCTCTCTTTTAACTCATTTTATGGTGATCAATGACCTTAAACTGCGTTTACCAGGTACTTACTCACCGAGAGCAATTAAATTGCCATAATTCGGAGCATTTCTCTTTATCAAACAAAATGAAAAGATTTTATCAAAAAATTGAATTCCGGGACTCATGGGGAAATGTATACTTAAAATTACCGCGGTTTTAGAATAACGAATGTTTAAAATTACTAGTAAGGTTAAAATGAAACAAATTCTTTAAAGCTGAAAATACAGTGTACGCTTGGACATAGGTTTTTTTCTTGCTTATCTTCCAGGCTTCTTTTTGATTGAAAATAAAATAGATATTAATTAACTGAAATGGTGTGAATAATTACATTTTTAATAATATATCGTGTTTATGAATTTAAAATTTGTTTTATGTTGTTTCTCAAGTACATTGAAACATGAATATTTATTAAACGAATTTTACACGTAACGATCTTTTTAGGGGGGGGGGGGGTTAGCGAACCGGTTAAATAGAGGCATGGCTGCATTAAAGTCCGTATCATATGAAACTTCGCAATTCTCCCTGTAAACATTTATACTTACATTCCAGTTGTAAGGCTAAAAAGGAAGCAGGTTTGATCATTGAATTAAAAGTTGTGCTAAGTTTCACGTTGTGATCCATTTTATTGTAATTATTTTAGTATCAATTTACTGATTATCTAAAACTGCTTTTTTCTTATTGTTAAGTTAAATATAACATATAAGTCACAAAAAGTTAAAACCTACAAACTTTTTGCTAATACATATTAAGGTATTTTTGTGATTTTTAAACAAAGCAATATTTTTTATTTGTGAAAACACTTTACTCCTACAATTCAAATACATCTGCTGTTGAAGTTTACTTAAGTGGATAGTTTCTTTATAAATAATTTATATACTAATTATGTCATATTTCTTATATTTTTGTTTATACAAATCACAACATCTATGCAATATTTTTATAACAAATGTTATGTACCATTTCAAGTGTAGCGGCATTCAGCAAACACTTAAGATTATTCAATAACTAATACGTACATCGGCGAAAAAGCAATTAAGTTTTATTAAAAAAAGAATGTTAACAATGGAAGAATGAATTACATTTTTATTTACACATAATTGTCTTAAACTTATTTCAAAATCAAAAAAGAACATAAAGAAAATAGTATCAGTTTTCAAGTAAGGAATCAGAGCACGTGTTATTACAATTAATAAAAATTTGCATTTTATATGTATAATAAAAATAAAGGAATAATCTATATAAATAAATAAAATTGAAGTGTCTGTTTGTAATTTCAAATTAGCAGCTTTTTACTAAATGCATTTAAAGGTATATATGGTGCTTATATCAAAAAATCAATTTTTAAAATTTTTGTCTGTCTGTCTGTTTGCTCCAGCTAATCTCGGAAACGGCTGGTGCGATTTTAAAAATTCTTTCACTAATGGAAAGCTACATTATCAGAGAGTAACATAAGGTATATTTTATAAACACATTCCTACAGGAACGGAAACTATGCGGGTAAAACCGTGGGACTTCGCTTACTCCCCACCAAGTTGGCGCAAAATTACACTATACAGTTGGCCAATAATGGAAATTTTAATAATGGAAATTTCTCACATTTATAACACAGTGAATTGAAACACAGTGTAATTTAGCACCTTTACAAAAAGCAATTTTTAAATGGTGTTTTATTAAACGTAAAATGTTTATTACGTTACGTTTGTTAAATGTCAAACTCAAACTTTGAGAAATATCGCCAAGTTGGCTAAGAAGTTCTCTATTCCGACAATCCCAGATATTTTAATGTAAATTTTCTGCCACATTTTAAAGAGGGAAACGAAATAAAGTTTTAGCGAATTGCGCGCGGATAGTGTTATCATACTTCGAATTCCAAGTATTTCCACTGACCTACCGTTTCAAATCAAACGATTTCAATATCCCCAGTTTTAATGTTGCTATTAACAAAGCTAACATTTTAGGTAGCAGGGGTGCATTTGGAAAAGCAATGTTTTTCCCATGGCCAACTATATGTAGCCTGATCGGTGTGTACAATGCACAAATCTTTACATATTTGCAACTGACGGAAGAACATATAATATGGTATACAGTAGCATCTTAGAATAATATTTGGTTTTGATCTCTTTTAAAGAGAAATTATATATTAAACGTAGATACTTTCGATTTTTAAAAATCTTAAGTTTTGAATTTTTGTTGTTAATTATTATAATAAATTACATTTTCAGTTTTTTTTAAACTAAGCTCAATTTTATAATGCTTAAATTTTATTGGTTCCAGTCAAGCAATAACAAATTTCCATATTATATTACTTACTTTTTAATTTTAATGATAATGATTACGTCTTTGACAGTTATTTAAAGACATCAACGCGAGCGGAGCCGCGGGTAAAAGCTGGTAAGAAAATAAATTTTACGTTGTCATAGTTACGATTCTTAAGATTAGGAAACATTAAACGTAAACGGCTTTATTTCTGAAATATAATAAAATTTTGTGATTAAGTACTCACTTTTTAAGATGTTTCCATACTCGTAGATAGAGGCCGGGTAGTGGAGAATTAGCTAAAACCTCAATTTTCTGTGAAAGCCAGATTTTATGAAAATTGGAAGTTGCCTTCAATACCCATATTGTCCTCCTGTAATATGGCAAACACAACAAAGGATATATATATATATATATATGAGTGTGTGTGTTGCTACTTCGAGCTCAGCAATAATAGGCGCAAAAATTGAACTTTCTTTAATTTCATCAAGAAATCTTCAGTAATTACAGCAGATTTGATCAACAGGAAATATTGAACATGTACAAGATCCACAATAACTCATACTTAATATGCAGCAATATATATTTCTACGCATAGTCACTGCCAACGTTTGGCTCCAATATTTCTTCTCTGCATCTTTCTAACATAGGGTAAAAAGACTCTTGGAATAGTTTCTGGAATTTTCTCCAGTGACGCGTAACGTACACTCCCACAGCGGGGGGGGGGGGGTAAAACCTGTCTGATGCCAAGTATGTGCCCTTTTTAAGGTCAAACTTGTGCCCCAAAAACCCGACTTTGCAGAGGGGTTCTGCGTTACGCCACTGATTTCCTCACAAAATAATTATTCTAGATTAGTCTGACTTTCAGTATTTCCTCTGTGTGTTGATCTATCAGTTTTTTTAATCAATTTTTCGGTATCTCACTTTGTCTTTCTATCTATCTGTATGTCTTTCAGTTTGTCTGCTCATTTCTATGCCTGCCAGCATTTTCTCAGTCTTTCGATTTGTCAGTGTGTCTACCTCTCCATATATCTGTCAGTTAATCTTTGTGTCTCTTCATCTGTCAGATTGTCTATTTATCTATATGTCTGGCTGTCCATCCGTATACCTTTATGTCTTCCGATTTGTGAATTTATATATCTGACTGTATCAGTTTGACTATCTCGTATGAAGGTTTACCGGTTTACTTTATTAAATTCATAAATATTTTTATTGGTTTTCTAAAACATGAGACATTAAAAACAATATGTTTCCACATAGTCCAGTTTCAAGTGTGCATTAGGGACGGAAATTTCAAAATTTATATATTCGTTCTAAGCATTTAGAGTTTAATGAAGAATTTTTTAAGAAAAGGTTCAAATTTTAATGGTTATTACATTTTACGCTACGAATTTCCGCCTTCCCCTCTACAAAGACACTCCTGAAAGTGAATTAATTTTCAAACCATTTGATCTTTTGTCTGAAATGAAACATTAACCCACCTGGCCCCTTTCACTGCAAAGAACACTCTGGGCGCTTTCAAAGACTAGCAGACAGTAGAAAGGTCAGACGAATGCTAACGAACCACTCCGGGAACTTCCTCTATTTAATTAGACGCGTTCTTCATCCCCAATGAAACTTTTCGACGCACGAATTCTAAACTCTTTGGAGGGAGCCTCATCACTCATTCGGGCCACTGGGTGCTGTCATCGTGGGACAGAGAAAGGGTCATTAAAGGAGTTCTAAAACAATGCTTTGGATAAAAACAGTTTTTGAATACTAATGGCTGATTTTCCAGTGGAGAAATAGTTATTAGTTTCGGAGAGAATACCTGGAAACATTCAATGAAGCTAATGTGTAATATTTTGGTATTAGTTAAATAATTTTAAAATGACTTGCTCAGTGAAAAAAGTATCAGGAATAAGCCAGTGGAAGAAGATTTTTACTTTGGTAGTATAAATTCAAAGAAAAACAAACGTCTTTTGATATACAATAGAGTAAATTAAAATAAATACAAATAGTTACATACAAAGCCCAGTTTAAGTAAGGTAATAATATTTTTTCGGGATAAATTTTTTAACCCTAACGCTATTACGAATG